>ML820658.1:117456-140990 GCA_009831015.1 Picea engelmannii
TTGGGTTTGTACACTCCACTTCCAGTTCCTTCTCGACCTTGGGAAAGTATTTCCATGGATTTTGTTGGTGGTTTACCTATGTCGAGAAGAGGTCATGATTATATTTATGTTGTGGTTGATCATTTTAGCAAGATGTGTATTTTTATGCCTTGTACTAAGTAGGTAACAGTAGAACAAACAACACAGTTGTTCTTTCAAAATGTTTGGGTGCATTTTGGTTTTCCCAAGTCCATTATTTCTGATCGGGATTCTCGATTTGTTGGAAGTTTTTGGTCGAGTTTGTGGGCACTTATGGACACCAAGCTTAAAAAGAGCACAACTTTTCATCCACAGACAGATGGTCATACAGAGGTGGTGAATCGTACAGTGGTACATCTTCTTTGTGCTTATTGCAGCAAGCATCCTAAACTTGGGGATGAACATTTACACTACGTTCAGCATGCGTACAATCTAGCTAAGCACTCTTCGACTCAAACGTCGCCATTTGAGGCATGTTTTGGCTATTTTCCCAAGTCGCCTTTAGATTTTATCTTTGGGAAAGATATTTTTGTTGATGGGCAATATGATATTGATAGGGCAGAGAAGTTCATTGAACAAATTCAGTCGATACATTAGGTGGTGCAAGAGCAGTTGGAAAAGAGTTGGGCCATGTACAAAACGAGACATGACAAGCATCATGTTGATCACAGTTTCGAATTTGGTGATGAAGTTTGTCTTTACATCAGCAAGGAGAGGCTTAAAGGAGAAGGTAAAAAGTTGAAACCGATTCGATATGGTCCTTTCAAGATTGTTGACAAGATTGGTAACAATGCTTTTCGTTTAGATTTGCCTCCTTATATGCAGATGTATGTAGTTGTTAATGTTGAGAATTTGAAGTTGTATGAGCCTCCATTGATTGATGATCAAGGAGAGCATGTTCAGATTCCTTCTATAGATGATTTTTCACCAGAGTATCTAACAAAACTGCAGGAAGACACCATCCTTGATAGGAGAATGTGAACTTCGAAGCGAGGAAATGTGGAGTATTTGCGAGTTGGTCTTAAAGGGACGAATCCAAGCAAGTCCAAGTGGATTGAGGTTGGAAGGGTGAGGGAACTATACCCTCATCTTCACATAGACTGATATAGTATTTTAGAGGTCCAAAAGCTTCCTAATGGGGAGGTGTGATTAGGGGATCAAATTTTGCTCAAATTTCAAAGTGCTCGGAATGTGACGAAAACAGTGCCATTGTGTCTGTCTCGTCTTCCTGATTCTGGTCGTATATTTACTTTTTCAAACGGACTCCGTATGGAGAAGATATCGTGATCTGTTCACCAAGCCAAACAGGCAAAAAATTTGATGCTGACTGTACCAGTCTGTACAGTCCGTACGGTCTGACGTGGCAGGATCGTATGACCGTATAGGGGTGACGTGGTAGATGTTGGTTGGTTGATAGATGGCGAGTCAGGAGCTGACACGTGTCTGGTTGGATGGCAAATGATATGAGGACACATGGCCCAATCCGTAGGTGCCACGTGTCACTCATTGGTTGGCTAGTGGTTGTATGTAAAATATATGGGAGTCTGCGGGGTTCAACCCCCGGACCTCCCCAACACCTAACACCTTCGCACGACCGCCCGACCATTGGGCCACGAGTTAGTTCTTATTTAACATATGGTTTCAATATTATTTGAATTTGTTCATTGTATTAAATGGAAAGGGGGGCGGGCCGGGGCTTAGCCCCGACCCATGGTTCCGTTATACCACATAACCATGTATTAAAATATATGGCGCGGGTTTATAAAACATAACCCAAAGTTTACACATGACGATATTAATATGTTTGCGCGCGGGGGTAACACATATAGCCATGGGTTTTGTTATGTAACATATGATCGGTGTATAATATGTGCGGGAGGTTAGTTACACGGTTGTGTAACCACTTAACCAATTTTTACTTCGCACGAGGTCACATGCGCCATATGCCCAGGTGCCTAGGCAGTTAGGGGCTGGCGCACCCTTAACTGTTCTACGGTTTGCATCATTGGCGCGGTTGCGCCTGATGTTGGGTTTTTACGCCATATAATGCATGTGAGCCAGGTTCATTCAGAAAGGGTGTGTTTTGTAGATGCAAAGATAGCAAGTTGAAGAGGGAGACTTCCAGGAGGCCTAACTTCTTCATTTTTCGATCGATTGAGGTGCCGAAAGAGACCAGACAGGGGTTTTGGGACGCTCTGAAGACATTGGAGCAGTCGGTTTGTCAGTTTGAGCATTGTAAGACATGTTTTTGAGAACTTTTTGAGAAATTAATAATAATGATCCATTGGAAGATGGACGAGGAGATGTAGCCCATAAGAGGGGTGAACTCCTTTATCAATTGTTGTGCTTATGTGTTTATGTTCATTGATTATGCTGTTGTCTATGTGTAATTTTCATAAGTAATCATTTAATTTATGTGTTGCAAAATGATCCTTTTGCTTTAAACACATAACATTCACTTGCAATAATTTTCAAGTTTTTCAAGTCTTCTTCATTTTTAGATCATCTTATGGGTCCTCGCAGAAACAAGGCCCATCATCAGTGACGATAACAATCTCATAAGATTTTTCTCCTACCAGTAATCAATCAATAGGAAAGCCCCTATTTTATACAATTACACCTTAAACAAAATCTGAATCAATAACATAGACATTTCGTAAAGAAAACTATTAACAAAAGTAGCTTAATCTTTTCTTGGACTGAAAAACTATAGCGAATACTTGTAGTAAACTTTAAACAGAGTTGTTACACTATGATGATGGAGATTAAACACTTCCCATCAAGGGACAAGGTTTCCCTTTCAAATTTTTAAAAGGGTATGTGCCATCAGACTCCCAATAATTCTTTTCAGGCATCATAAAAATAGAATAAATTTAAATCAATAATAATGGAAAGAACCAACAGAAGGTCTGGTGAGCCTGTGGAAGGATGACTTCATCCAACATAAGGGAATTTAGTCAAAGGGTAAGTAGTACACTACTCAATAGTAAGATTTCCCCTTCAGAAAACTATTCACGAGGCTAACATACCTCTTCGGTATTCCTTAGATAAAATAGGAAGGTAAAGTCGAGACCTAAGAATTACACAATCATTCCTATCACCCAAAAACATATACTGTCAAGCAATCGTAACCCTGAAGGATGTCGATGAACCTTGACAAAGAAAATCATTGAAAGGGAGAAGTACAACGAGACTCGAAGGACTCGATGGTGATTAACAAAGTAACAAATTTATTTAATGCTACACCGGGGCTTTGTTTAAGGAATAACTTACCAGAGTTTGAATCATGCTATTGTTTATATCCATGGCATAACCACCCTTTACACTACAACCTTCGCCTCGGAAAGAAAGTAGGATACACAAACCCTCCATGGAACATTACACCACTACTTACAGACTTGCCCTCAGGAAGAAAATGTGATACATGAAAACCCTTCTAGGGAAACAAAAGCTCAGAAATTTCAAACGGTGGAGTTACCCAAAAGCCTAAACGATGCCTTGACACCTCAGATTAAATGAGGGGAGTATAGAGGATGGGTAACCATGTGACGATGACAGGGTCGGCGTGAACTTCGGGTGCAGAGCCAGACGAATTCAATGAGATTAGCAGGGTTGTAATTAATAAAGTTGCAGAGATTTAATTAATATGATAGTGAACCATCTCTCCCACTAGCCTTTGGATTAATTACTTCACTACAATAAACCACCGATTTAATAATCACTAGAGGACAGTAACTCGGTCTTTATGTTAGTTATCCAATGGAAAAGAAAAAAATCTCGACCCCATGACTTTATGGTTAAGCAGTTAGTTATTGTTTCCTAGGGTAAAGATCAACCTGTGGAGGGGTGAGAATTTTTAGAACCTTATGAAAATATGAGTTTAGGAGGAGTTATAAGACCCCTTTCATATACGTAGCCCTATACGCTTAAGGATGAAGAATAAAGGATGGAGGGGTTTTGTGATAACCTTGGGATCCTTCTTATAACCCTTTTATTTCGGAATTAAGTAAGACGATGCGAATATGTTATATGGTGGTAAGATTAGATTTAAGAGTCGTAGCAAGATCTCATATTAGAATCTTATAACAAGGTCTGATTACAACGTCTTTGTATCCACGTTGACATTAGAATTTTATGACTGGTATCATTTCTTTCACCAAGAGTGTTACAGAATATAGTTAAACAAAAGACTTTTTTTTAAGAAATTATGAGGTACATTACAAAACATCTCCCCAAAATTGACAGGGAATATGGCTACATCACTACTAAAAAACACATTCAAGGTTTTGAAAATTATCATGACCTTTTTGAGGTGGAAAAAAGTGAAATTAGTATTAGGATTTTTTCTTTATCTTTGCAAAGTAGAGATAAGAAATGGTATAAAGATCTGCTAGCTGCAAGCATCAATGATGTCAATCAGTTTGTGAAATTTTTCTCGGATTAATGGGTGATCAAGAGGAATCCATTCCTCATTTTGGAAGAATATGATCACTTGAAAAGACAGCCAGGAGAAGCAATGCAGCAATTTCATCCAGATTCAATCAAGTCTACCATTCAATGCATGTTGATATAAAACCTCCTCATGATTTAGCTCTCTTACACTATCCAGATCAATTTGATGCTAAAATGGAATTTCAGTTGAGAGAAAGAAACACCATAACAGTCAAATAAATGCAAGACAGTGCAATAAGTGTGGAAGCCCATTTTTTGACCAAAAGGTCAAAGTTGGAGGCAGAAGACAGAAATAATAAAGAAAAGGATCATCTTACATCCTTAGAGGTGAAGCTAGACATTCTGCCAAGAACCATGGAAGAAATGTTCCACATGATTAGCATAAGAGAAAAACTTTATGTTCAAGGGCATCCTGTTCCATTGGTTACAGAGAAAGTAAGGGTGATTGTTCCCAAACAATTTGCATCTCACCATTGGTATCGTGGATTGGAAAATGATTATTTCATGTATTCAATTCACAACATAGTCAAATATAAGACTCAAACTCAGCTTGCAGAGGAACAATCATCTGATATGATGTATGTTTGATGGAATTTATTTCATGGATGATATACCCAAGTATGATAAATATGATGACGATTACACCAAAGTGAAATTTTCAAAATCATCAAAAACATATTGTTGGGAGGAAAAAGATTAGTTGCAACTCAAATATGACAATCATCTTGTGCACATTAATTATGACAACAACGAGTAAAATGCATAAAATCTCGAAGTAAGTGGAAAGTCTTTGCCCTTACGTTTCTCTTCATTTCAATTTTTGAGAGAAAACTATAAGGAAATTGTAAATAGTAGGGATGGAGAATGTTCTGATGCATTAGTGGGAGATGTCATTGATGACATAGAAGCTACTCTTGATCCAAATTTACAATCCCTGAGTTACATTGATCTTCAAACAAAAGATGAATTAATGCATTCTATTTTGGAAGAAATTTTTTAATCATATCTTGGATGATAAGCACACAGAAAATCAAGAATTTGTATTGGAACCAATAAAATAGTCATCTCATTCCTTGCAAGATCCAATAGTTGATGTGTTGGATGACTTGTGTTGTCAAATTCATAGTTCATTTTCCAATTACGAGCTTAAAAGAAGATATGATCAAGACATGATTAGGCAATCAATTGCATGCCCTGGTTTAGGAGAAGTCTCATTACAAAATTCTTATCAAAATCTGCAGTCAAATCAGAATTTGCATGATGACATAAACATAATAAATACAGTAATAAATCATGATTTGGAATTGGATGAATTTGAATACAAAGGGATAGGTCATGTATTTCATGATCCTATACCTGTCTATATGGAGGAGATTTTCATTTCAAAATGGCAATTGATACCTACAACCTCTTTGATCTTCCACAGTTCCAAAGTTTTAAATTATGAAGTTCGAAGTGGAAATCGGTTCGTAATGACCTTATAAGCTCTGGTTCTGATGTTTGTCAAAAATAGTAAAATAATAGAGTTATTAAATCAGCTACTTGACTGGCTTCATTGGAATTTTTGTATAATTTGATTCAACATGATTTAAAATAGTGTAGGGTAGGTAGCAGTGTGCAATTAAGATCATCTCTTTGTGCATCCCTTTCAACAATTTTTCAATCTCAATTTCAAATTTCAGTCTTCAGTTTGATTTGGTTTCAGTCAAAAGATCAGAATAGGTACAAGTTGCAGAATAAAGTTTTGGGACCATCCCAACGGATAAAACACCGGTCTGCATGTTCAAAGTTCTGTGGTTCTTGTCACCTCTTGAAAGATCTTCCATCCCCAGGTGGAGCCTATGTTGAAGTCATATAATCATAGGTGATTTGATTCTTCAACTATCTATTTGGAATTTCTCTTGTGATGAAGACATATGGCTTGTTGAGCTCAGTTTATTTCACTTCTCCCTCCATCTATTTCGTCTGCTCCTTCATCACCCCGCTGCACCCTTCATTTCTTCACCCCTCCGCCAATTTCGTCCCTACATGAATAAACAAACCTAAGCAAAAAAAAATCAAGTTAATAATAAATGGCGAGTGGCATTTTTAATATTAACAAGAATAGTAGAGTAAATTTAATTAGGTTAGTATTGATGTTAATTATAGTTAGATTAATAAAACTAGGTTAGGGTTGATAATAATTAATTAATTAATAATTAATTAAAACATAGGAAGTAACTAATTAACAATAATTAATTAAATAATGAGTAATTAGGTTAGTTTGTTTAAGTTAGCAATTAGGTTAGTGTAATCATAAATTAAATTAAAAATATATTAAACAAAATTAAACATTAATTAAAAATAAAAACAATTTAAAATATCAAAACTTAATAAAACAATTAGAAAACAATTAATAATAGAACAATGAAAAAACACATACAATAAAATAAAAGAAACTTAAAACAAAAATAAAATACAAATAAAAACTAAACTAAAAAATTAAAACATTTAAAACATATATATATATAAGTAAACCATAATAAAACAAAACAATATTAAATAAGAACAAATAAAACAAAACGTTAAAAACAAAAACCATATAACAAATAAAAAAAAGACAAAAAGTGTGCACCATATGCACATATCCCAAAACATCATAACTTTAACAAAGGGGGGCTCCAGGAAAAGTAGTTTCCACTTGGACACATGTCACCACCGGGTCTTACCGACCCTCCCCCCCTAATACCACTTACCACCCTAGGGGGGTTCAAAATACCACCTTCCCCTCCAAAAACCACTTTTCCCCCAAATCAAAAACCATTTTTTCCCAGTTTGACCACCTGTCTTCCGAGAGAATTTTCATGCAACGAGATGAATAACAATAACTTGCCTTAGTTTTTCACATATATAAGGAATTGGGAGAATCAAAGACATCACTTAGCACTATTTTTCAGGTTTCCATTTTTCCTATTTTTTCATGTTTTTGCGGCAGATGTTTTGGAAAATTGAAGATAAATTTGGAAAAATAGAGAGAGGTTTTTACTCAGGTATTGTTTCCTGAAATACTTCTTAAAGTCAGACCATTCCAACTGTTTCTCTTTGAGGCCCTTAGCCAATTTCAGATCTTGCCACCAAATGTTGGCCTTCCCTTTCAGATTGTAGATGGCCATTCTGACCTTCATATTGCTAGAATAGTTGTAGATATGGAAGTATTTTTTGATGTCCAACAACCATGCCTCAACATATTCTCCTGTCCTGGATTCTCCATCAAAGGTAGTTGGTTTAATCTTTTTAAATTCTCCTTCAAGGTGGTCTACTTGTTTTCTTTTTCTTTCTATTTTAGTTTTGTCTTCGATTGAAGGTGTTCCTTCAGACGAACCGTCTCCTTTTTCTGTTTCTAGCCCAGATTTATTGGAGGCCCTTTTTCTGACCTCTTCGTCATGGTTATCATCCTTTGGGATTTTCTTGGTCACTATAATGCGCAGCAGGAATTCATTTATCTCTTGCTATTCCTGCTGTGCTTTCTTCAATTTTTCATTGTCGGCTTTGAAATTTTGCAGCTCAACAATAAGATTGCTCATAGTTTCCAGAACTTCCATAGGAGAGATTCCGTCACTATTTTGTCTTGGATCTTCATGAGGTCTCTATTCTGGATTTCCTTCCATTCTAATTTCTGCTTCATCCTGAGCTTCCATAATTGACACAAAACAGAAAGGGATTTCTGTATGTAACAATAAAGGTTTATTAGTTTGCATAAGTCGAAATATATATTGAGTAACTAAAGTGGTCCTATTCAGGTCCAGTGCTGTAAACTCTTTCTCTGATACCATATGTAATGTACCTCCAATTTAACATAAAAAAAACATATTTTTGGTACATTAATCCCTAGTATTTTCGTTTAATAAAATCATAGAACGAATACTTAAATTTTTTCTCTGATTTAAGCCTGGTTATCTACTTGTAAAAGAGTAAAACCTTATGCCATACTAACTTAACAACTTGTAAGAGAGGCTCCCAATGATTACTAGTACTTCTCCAACTCATATATTATTAAATAGATACCAATACAATACATATACCCACCTATATAATAGGATTCAAGTTTTAAATCCCTTGTTAATATCGGGCTCTTTGGATTTTGCGTACAAGTTTATACCCTTGATAATTAATACTAGGAAACCTACCTAGCTATGTGTATATCAAAATTTATACCCTTGACGTAACGCATATCAGGGAATAGGTTAATGATATTAATGACGATGCATGAGTTGCTTCAATGTATTTTCTTTAATGGCTCCATCATGGTTATGACACTTTTAGTTCCCAATCATAACAATTGGAAAACCAAACCAATCCCGCACAATTCTCTGCATGACTACATTGTAACTAAATATCATCTCACCGATGGAGGTAACGAAATTATAACTAACTCGACAGAAGGTTAGCGACTAGCTAGTTCCGCTTGGACAGTCACGAAATGACTGTTATTAACTTCGCATCTTCATTGGTAAGGGAGAGAGATGTATGTGCCAAGAGGAGTTAAAGTTCTGTCCTTATAATTAATTAGGGTCCTCTAAACACTAGTCATGATGGCTCTCCCACCTATCGCTCCCAATCCTGGTGTGCCAACTTTTTCCTAGCACATGGCTCATACCTTCAGTGTTTAATATGAGTAGTACTCGTCTCCTCTTAGGGTTAGGCGGTTCCTATCTTTCCATTGTGACTCCGAAGGGGAGGGTTCTGCATTATGCATTCGTCACCAGGGAAGGGATACCACCTTTGCTATCAAATTTTGGTGAAGTTGACGACACAAACGAATTCCTGGTAAGTCTCCAAGAGAGCTATCATATCTTAAATTTGAAACCAGAGTTCAAAGTTTGGTTAAGATGAAAACCTTTACTTCTTGTAACCCTTACATTGATTTTAATGGCCCCCTTTGCTCCTGACGATAATGCTCGAAATCTACGTATTTCTATTATGGTACCGACTCTAGATGATGTTTTCCCACTGTATCCTGGAGTCACTACTCTTTAACTCTTTAACCTATTGTTATACATTGCAGTCTGTTGTTTGTGTCCTCGTGGAATTATTTATGTTTTTGACCCTTTGGCTAGTAACTGTATTTAAAAGTAACATAGAATAGTTCAGAGGAGTCCTTTCCTACACCATGTAAAGGTTCTAAAAATAGGGTCAAGTCTGTCTCTTAACGTCTCTGACTTTATCTGTGACTGATACATATTGTTTGAAGTATGATAGTGGGTTAACGAGGGTCTATGTCTCGTTAAGTTAGAGTACCTTCCGGGAGAATTCTCTTGACTTTGTGTATGATGTTTTCCCTTATGCTCTTCGATCTGTTCGTAAAAGGGTTTATTAAGAAGGTGTAAATCTTGAACTCCCACTTCTATTATTTTATTTTCAAAATAATTGATAAAAAATATGATTCTTTGTATTAATGATGGGACTCTCCCTGTTGCGAGGGTACCCATCAGAAGTTCCAGGGACCATCCTCCCCCTCGGCCAGGGTCATTTATAAGACAGGTGCGTGGTAACATGTGGATGTTGAGTTTCGGCTCCTAAGTTGAGTATCACTAGACATAGTTGTGGTTATCAATTTACCTTTCAATCTAATTTTAAAGTCTTACTCTGTATTTTTCTAATGTTTTTCAGTGATGGAACTTGTAGGTTTTATGACCACCCAAGGTGCAGGTGTCGGTCCCTACCCGTCGTGAAAAAGGTACTCGGGTTCCGTGATAGTGGCTCTCAAACTAGCTCTTCAATTCCAAAGCATGGAGGCCATGTTTCTATTCATAGCTTTCTCTTGATATTAAGTAACATTTCCCATGCTCCGATTTCCTATATTGGATGTCTGAGGGTTAAACCCTGATTTTTTTTCGTTATTGTTCCATTTAAGGGAAATGGGTACAATCATGCAAGGTGTAAGGAAATAAACTGTTATTTAAACACTAGAATTGGCGAAACTAGATCCAAGTTTACTATTAGAGGGAATTCTTTAATCTGTCAAGCTTATCATCAGAGGAAACTTGTTGTTTTAAAGAAAAAGCTTTTCGAAAAAATTATCCTCAGCGTTTTATTTGTTACCTTTGTAATTTCATGCATTCAGGAATCTCTATTTAAGTTACAGGAACCATCATTTCTTGATTTCATTAATGTATGTATGAATGATCTCTCATTAACGCAGTTCTTATCTTTTGAACTTACCCAAAGATGATCATTCAAGAAAGAGGGTTTCACATCTCTAGATTTCTGAGTTTTATCGATTCTTGTCCTTCAAACAATTTCAATTTTTTTTTAATAGATTGAGTTTACTCTTTAATTTTCCTAAATAGTTTTTTGTGAATAATAAGGAATTTAAAGTATATCTTACAATCTCACAATTGTTTTCCCGAAATGTAGTAATGCTACAATCATGAAAATTTTAAGAACTTTTGTTTCTCTCACCAAGATTCTCGATATAGTCGAATTGGAATACCCTACCTTTGTATAGAGAATAGTGACCATTCAAAGCATATATAAGATGTATACATTATGTTTGCGTCGTGAGTCGATATTGTATCTGTTAAAATCATTATTCACTTTCCTGTAGTAGGATACTAGCATACATAACTTTTCATTCGTGTAATAGGAAATTCATTGTGACATCCCCCAAAAATAAATATTTTTATGTGCTGGAAATTTATTTCCATTTTTGGCAAATTCGAATTTGGAAATTTTTTGCCATTTATGGCAATTCCGAATTTTGAATTTAATAATTGTATTTAATTATTGTGACTATTGGGAAGAGATCTGTTTGGACCCAACTAACTATTTGACTATGACACTTGTATCACAACAGAATAATTATATTAATTGCAGGAGGACAAATGGAACAACCATGTTAAAATCAGATGACCATGACTCCATGAGTGGGGAACAAGTTGGAACTTCCCTTGGGCTGATGATTACAAGTGGAAAATCAGAGATTTGGCCACTGGCAGCCCCTGAAAATCAGGGATTAAGAAAAGCTGCAAAAATCCCCAAAGGAGGGAAAAGAACTGGGAAAAAATGGATAAATAGCATATGTGAGGAGGCAGGACGCTGCCAAGTATGTGGGGAAAGGATTCCTGAGTTCTCTTGTTGTTATGAATACTGTGGATTGAGTGTGAGGCAAGAGGAGCTTGCTGAAATAGAATTGTCTTGTTGTTATGAACATTGTTGAGTAAGTGTGAGGCAAGAGGAGAACTGTTGGAATTGAAGGACACTACTGAGGAGGAGTTTCCAAGTTCGCCCTCATAGATTCATGGTCAGGCTAGGGGGTGAATCGGGAAAGTAGATTTGGCTGCCCTATTCTACGGTTGGGAGGAACGTGGTCGTTCCCTTTTTCTTCCCGTGGATTGGATTCAGATATGTTGATCTATCCCTTTTTATTATGAATGGCTATATTTTCATACGATGTCATGTATCCTGTAAATCTGAACTAGAATAGTTTCCATTCTCTGTTGAATGATTTGATATCTGATGCATTGTATTTGATTAAAAAAATGGAATTGCAACAATTCCTCTTCTTTTTTTATGTTTGTTATGAGAAATTTATGTGAAGGAAATATGTATATATATATATATATAGTTGTAATTTGTCTTCTGGAATGTTCATATATATCTGTCGAAGTAGAGTTACTAGTAATGGAAGATGAAGTCCGTTTGTAGTTTTACTCTGTCTGTCGTCGTTAAGTTCGGAATAAACATCCAAACTTTGGAAAATTGTTCCTCCTGTGAGTAAAATGCTAGATGGATGCACCTGTAATTTATATTCCTATAATAAGTAAGGAAAGGAGGAGCTTAACATCAATAGGGAAGGTCCTCTCAGTAGTTAAACCCCCAGAAAACCAAACTCAGATCCCTCAGAACATCAAATTATAATTACGAAACTCTAATGTAATGATTTCTTAAACTTTTCATAGACACACAGATCTAGTACTGTTGATGTTTAATGCATTGATTTAAAAGAGGCTCTGAGTGGATATTATAGAATTTACCATATACAAAGAATTTTATCCTTTGTGTCCCTCTGTGCGTGTAAATTTCCTAAGTCCTTAGGCGTTTGGAATTCTGTGAGGTAAAGGTATATCGTATCCTTCTACACCCTCAGTCTCCCAGAAACAAAAGTAAGATTTCTCCCAAAAAATGAAGTTTGAGAATACCCGCAAAGGTTAAAGACCAAGGAGTGATGAAACTAGTGTCAAGAGTTACAGTAGGAGCTCTCTCTTCCTTTGTGTTTGTTTTTATTTCCTTAACTTTTTGACAGGAACACTTAGTCAACCTTCCCTTTCGCCTTTTGGAGGTTTGTGTATATTGATGTATGGATTATGAATTCACGAAGTTCCGAATCCCAAAACCCCGAAGCTTCCACTTTTCACTTTTCGGTTTTTCTTTTTATTTTGTGTTTATGCACCATGTGTTCGTAAATCCCGAAATCCCGAAGTAGTGGGTCCCACTTTACCTTTTCGGAACCTCGGGAAATGTCTTGCGTGGTTGTTGACATTTGAAATCCTGAAACCCCGAGTTCCGAAATCCTGAAGTTATATCATTGGGCTTAGAGTGACTTGCTCCCTTAGTTATGTTCATTCCCATATACTTCATTATTCTAGTTCTATTCAAATCCAACTTTATAGATAATTTTGTCTAGGAAATTCTGCCTAGGAATCAAATTGCAGAATTAAATGTATACTTGTAAATAGATTTTCTCTTCCAAATTCATTGATGCATATATATACTTCAACTTAAACTATTTAATTACAGAGGTAGATGTATACCTGTAAATAGGTTTGTTTGTTTAAGTCCATTTATACATAAATGGTTCTTCTTTAAGTTTTAATTTCAGGGAACATCTCCAGAACTTAATCATACAAATCCATTTGATTATTCTAGGAGGATATCAAATGATTTATAATTTTCATACAAGTTCTAATTCAATCGTAGAGGCTGTCAGGAGATGATTTTAGAAATGATTTATAAACTGTTCTATAGTAAAGTGGACTACACATATTCTTGTAATCGAATAGTCTTCGCTCAGGTTATTGGATGCATACAAATTTTAATGATTTCACTATATCTGTAACTAATTCATCCCACAGAGACAGAAATACTTAAATTTAGATACAACTAGTACCTTACATCAATTATACGATCATTAAAACGGATAATGAGAATCATTTCACTTCAAATTTAACATGTACAGTGCATCAGATATAAAATCATTCAGATAGATAAGGATTAGAGTAACATATCTAAACTAACTTGCAGAAAGACAAAGGGAACAACCATGTTCCTCCTAACCATAGAACCGAGTAGCCAAAATCACTTGCACAGTTCACCCCCTAGCCTGACCATGAGTCCATGAGGGAAAACTTGAAAACAAAACTCCTTCTTAGAAATGACTTTCAGTTCCAGCAGGTTCCTCTTACCTCACATTCAATCGGCAGTGTTCATAACAAAAAGAAAACCAGTAGTCTCCTTTCCCCAGCATACTCGACAACATCCTGCCTCCTCACATATGTTATTTATCAATTTTCCTAGGTCTTTTTCCCTCCCTTGGGGATTTTCGTAGCTTTCTAAATCCTTGATTTTTAGGGGCTACTAATGGCCAAATCACTGATTTTCCACTTGTAACAATTAGTCTAGGGGTAGTTCCAACATGTTCCCCACTCATGGAGTTATGGTCAGCTAAATTCAACATGGTTGTTCCATTTGTCCTCCTGCAATCAATATAAAATATTTTGTTTTCATACAAGTGTCATAGTCAAATAGTTAGTTGGGTCAAATCAGGTCTCTTCCCAATAGTCATAATAATTAATTACAATTATTAAATTCAAAATTCGGAATTGCCATCAATGGCAAAAAAAATTCCAAATTCGAATTTACTAAAAATGGAATAAATTTCCAATAAATTTAAATTTCATTTTTTTTTTTTTTTTGGGATATCACATCCTTTCCCCCTTCAGTAAAGCACTGTCCTCAGTGTTCGTTCCTTTCTTGGAACAGGATTGGATGAAATTTCCACAAATCTCCCTCCAACTCCCAAGTGGCCTCCTCAGGACTAAAGTGCTTCCATTGAACCTTTACCTGAGCGACAACTTTGTTCCAAAGTGTTATTTCTCTCTGGTCTAGAATGCACATGGGTTCCGCCTTCGGGTTCCACCTGCACCAAGTTCCAATCAATCATATGAGTAGGGTCATGAATATACTTTTTCAACAAAGAAACATGAAATACATTATGAAGTCTTAGATTAGCCGGAAGTGCAAATTGATATGCTATGGGTCCAATTCGAGCTAGTATCTCGAAGGGCCCACAAAACCTGGGTGCCATCTTGGCACAATTCCCTAACTTCAAAAAGCTTTTTCAGGCTTTGACCTTCAAGTAAACATGGTCTCCCACTTGAAATTCCAAGTGTCTTGTTTTCTGATCTGCATAGCTCTTTTGTCTGTCATGTGATTCTTTCAAGTTCTGTTGTACCTTTCTTACCATGTTCTCCATTTCTTAGAGCATCTCTGGTCCAACCATGAGTCTGTCAGCCGGCTTATCCTAGCTAATTGGATTCGTACACTTTATGTCGTACAGTACTTCAAAAGGGATCAACTTAGCCGAAGTTTAGTACCCATTTTTATATGCAAATTCTACCAAGTGCAGGTAGTCTTCCCACTTGTTTGGTTTTGCTCTTACGTACACGCAGAGCATATCCTCTACGATTTGGTTTGTCCTTTCGGTCTGTCCATCCATTTGTGAATGATAACTCGTACTGAAATTCAAATTAGTATTTAGCCCTGTAAACAATTCCTTCCAAAAAGCGGATGTGAATTTTACGTCTCTATCTGAAATCATCATTTTAGGAATACCATGCAGTCTAAAAATTTCTTTCATGAATATTTCAGCAATGTTTATAGATTTAAAAGTAGACTTTACAAGAATAAAGTGTGCAGACTTACTGAGTTTATCGATTACAACCATGATAGAATCATTATGTTTCCGATTTTTAGGAAAACCTATTATAAAGTCCAGCGATATGGTCTCCCATTTCCATTCTGGCATTGGTAATGGTTGTAATAGGTCGGCTAGATGTTGGTGTTCTACCTTAACTTGCTGACAATATTGGCACCTAGCCAAGTACTCTGTTGTTTTGCCCTTCACATTAGGCCATTAAAATAGTTTTCTAAGTGTTGTTACTGTTTTCTGGTAACCTGGATGGCAAGAATACAGTTTCTTATGCACTTCGTCCAAAACTGTTAATTTTAGCTTTGTCGAATCTGGTATGTAAAGTCTATTTTAAAATCATAATAGTCCCTTCTTGTCGATACTTAGATCTGGTTTTTCTAAGTTTGCAGTACTGTTTTGTAATTCTGCCATCACCTTAGTGTAATTTTCGTCGTTAATACATGTCGTCCTTATCCTTTGTTCCAGATCACTTTCTGCCATGCTGATATTTATCTCAAATAACCCATGGACTCTTCTGCTTAAAGTGTCTTCTACTTTATTTTCCTTAGCCTTGATGTGTTTGACCTCGAAGTCTAATTCACTCAAGAAGGCTAGCCATCTTTCTTGTCTTGCATTAAGATCCGGTTGGCTAAATAGATATTTCACCCAGCTATTATCTGTCAATAGTAGAAATTTTCTTCCCATTATGTAGTGTCACCACATTTTTAAGGCGTGTATTACCGCTACCAATTCTAAGTCATGAGTGACAAAATTTCGTTCGTGTTCTTTTAATTTTCGAGACTCATAACAAATAACATGTCCTTCTTAAGTTAGGACACCACCTAGTCCTTCTTTAATTGCATCAATACATACGGTGAGGTCTTTATCTAGGTCTTCTACCTTCAATATGGGTGCAGTTGTTAATAATTCCTTCAGTTTGTTAAAACTATCGTGACACTTCGCTAACCAGTTAAACTTGGTCCCTTTCTTTTGTAATGACGTGATAGGGTAGTCTATCTTGGAAAACCCTTCTATAAACTTGCGGTAATATCCGGTGATTCCCATGAATGATCAGATATCTGCTACATCCTTAGGTACCGGCCATTCCATGATGGATTTTGTCTTCTCTAGGTCTACGACAATGCCTTCATCTGAAATTACATGTCCTAGATATTGTATTTATTTTTTATAGAAGTCACACTTGTCAAATTTGGCATACAGTTTGTGTTTTCTCAATGTTTGCAAAACTATACTTAAGTGTTCATCATGTTCCTTCTCCATTTTTGAATAGACCAGAATATAGTCGATAAATACTACCACGAACTTGTCTAAGTACTGACTGGAAATATTGTTTGTCAGACAAATAAATGTGGTTGGTTTGTTAGTGAGTCCGAAAGGTATGACTACAAATTCATAGTGTCCATATCTTGTCTGAAAATATGTTTTGCTTATGTCCTCATCCTTTATCCTAACTTGATGATAACCAGATCGTAAATCCAACTTTTAAAAGATATTGGCCCCACCTACTTGATCAAACAGATCATTTATCCTTGGTAAGGGGTATTTGTTCTTAATAGTCATTTTTTTTAGTTGTTTATAATCAATACAGATTCTTAGAGTACCGTCTTTCTTTCTCACAAAGAGGACTGGTGCCCCCCATGGTAAAACGCTTGGTCTAATATACTCTTTGTCCAACAATTCCTGTAATTGTATTTTTAGTTCTGTCAGTTCTGGTAGACTCATTCGATAAGGTGCTTTTGAGATAGGGGTTGAGCCGGGTAGTAAGTTTATGGAGAAGTCTATTTCCCTTCTAGGAGGTAATTCTAGTATCTCATCCACAAACATGTCTTTGAATTCACGTAGGACAACAAAGTCTTCTAACTTTGGCTTATCTTGTTTTTCTAATAGGTTCATTACTTGGATGGAATAAACTTGACATCCCTTTCTCATACATTCCTTAAATTGCATCACTGAAACTTGTCTTACTGATACAGGCTTTGGTATACCTTGGGCTGTTTTAGTAGTGCCAAAATCATCTTTATAGCTAAGTATCTTTGTATAACAATCCAGTACTTCTTTGTGCTGTTCCAACCAATCCATCCTGATAATCATATCATAAGATCCTAGTGGTAGGATGTTTAGATTTGTTCTTATATTTTGACCATCTACTCAAAATCATAAATAAAGTCAACTACTTTCCTTTTAGTACATGTTACTAGTTGTATAAGCCATTATTTTGCATGCTTCAGTTTCTTAAGTTTATTTGAGTCGACTACATCATGAGTAATATAACCTAACATAGCTCCAGGGTCAATTAGAACAGAAATTCGAGTGTTATTGATTTTACCTTTGATTTCTACCACCGAGGACTGGTGGTCAGCTTGTCGACCATCTATGGATGCATTTATCCGATGCAGGTTTCTGCCCACGTCTCCCACCATCAAATTTTTCTGCAAATTATGAACAATAGTTTTGTTTGCTGGCATTAAACGTGGACAGTTCCTCCCTAGATGAGGCTCTCCACATTCCCAACATTTTAATGTCTCGCAGGAGCTGTCCCCAAACTTCTTCGTTCCCAAGTTTACCGGTTTACCGCTGCCTTGCATATTCGGATGATAGGAGTGAAAATCCTTTCTTGGAAAACTTTTTACTGCATTTCGATAAGGAGCTGGCTAGTATCCCTTCTTTCGCTGGTTCATTCGATATTGTTTCTTATCAGGCTTTGGGAAACTCTAACCGCTGTTTATACTGGTCATAGGACATTCGTGCTTTCCTGAATACTTCACTCAAGGGTTTGGGGTTGTCAAACTCAATTCTATTCCTGTAGGACTGTGGTAGACAACTTACGAATCGTTGGATTTTTACCTTATCCTCTCGGATGTACGGTATGAACCTTAGTAGTTCCAGAAATTTATTTATAAGGTCCTCCATCGTCATCTGTCCAAGTCGTAATTCGTAAAATTCTTTCGTCTTCCTTTCATAATAAATTTCAAAAAGGTATTGTTTCTTGAAATACTTCTTAAAGTCAGACCATTCCAATTGTTTCTCTTTTAGGCCTTTAGCCAATTTCAGATCTTGCCACCAAATTCTTCCCTTCCCTTTCAAATTGTAGATGGCCATTCTGACCTTCATATTGTTGGAATAGTTGTAGATCTGGATGTATTTTTTGATGTCCAACAACCATGCCTCAGCTTCTTCTCCTGTCCTGGATTCTCCATCAAAGGTAGCTGGTTTAATATTTTTAAATTCTCCTTCAAGGTGGTCTACTTGTTTTCTTTTTCTGTCTGGTTTAGTTTTGTCTTCGGCTGGAGGTGTTCCTTCAGACAAACTGTCTCCTTTTTCTGTCATGGTTATCATCCTTCAAGATTTTCTTGGTCACTATACTATGCAACGAGACTTCATTTATCTCTTGTTGTTCCTGTTGTGTTTTCTTAAATTTTTCATTGTCGTCTTTTAAAATTTGCAGCTCAACAATAAGATTCCTCATTGTTTCCAGTACTTCTGTAGGAGAGATTCCGTCAATAGTCTATCTTGGATCTTCATGAGGTCTCTATTCTGGATTTCCTTCCATTTTGATTTCCGCTTCATCCTGAGATGCCATAATTGACACAAAAAAGAAAGGGCATTATGTCTGTAACAATAAAGGTTTATTAGTTTGCATAAGTCAAAATATATATTGAGTAACTAAAGTGGTCCTATTCAGGTCCAGTGTTGTAAGCTCTTGCTCTGATACCATATGTAATGTACCTCCAATTTAACATAAAAAAAAAAAAAAAATTTGGTACATTAATCCCCAGTATTTTCGTTTAATAAAATTGTAGAATGGATACTTAAATTTTTGCTCTGATTTAAGCCTGGTTATCTACTTGTAAAAGAGTAAAACCTTATGCCATACTAACTTAACAACTTGTAAGAGAGGCTCCCAACGATTACTAGTACTTCTCCAACTCATATATTATTAAATAGATACCAATACAATACATATATCCACCTATATAATAGGATTCAAGTTTTAACTCCCTTGTTAATATCGGGCTCTTTAGATTTTTCATACAAGTTTATACCCTTGAGAATCAATACTAGGACACCTACCTAGCTGTATGTATATCAGAATTTATACCCTTAACGTAATGTGTATCAGGGAACAGGTTAATGATATTAATGATGATGCATGAGTTGCTTCAATGTATTTTCTTTAATGGCTCTGTCGTGGTTATGAAACCTTTAGTTCCCCATCATAATGATTGGAAAACCAGACCAATTCCACACAATTATCTGCATGACTACATTGTAACTAAATCTCATCTCACCGATGGAGGTAACGAAATGATAATTAACTCGACAGAGGGTTAGCGACTAGCTAGTTCCACTTGGACAGTCATGAAATGAAAGCTATTAACTTCGCATCTTCATTGGTAAGGGAGAGAGATGTATCTGCTAGGAGGAGTTAAAGTTTTGTCCCTGTAATTAATTAGGGTCCTCTAAACACCAGTCTCGATGGCTCTCCCACCTGCTACTCCCAATCTTGGTGTGCCAAATTTTCCCTAGCACATGGCTCGTACCTTCAGTCTTTAATATGAGTAGTACCCGTCTCCTCTTAGGGTTAGGTGGTTCCTATATTGCCATTGTGACTCCGAAGGGGAAGGTTCTGCATTATGCATTCCTCAGTAGGGAAGGGATACCACCTTTGCGATCAAATTTTGATGAAGCCGACGACACAAACCACTTCCTGGTAAGTTTCCAAGACAACTATCATATCTTATATTTGAAACCAGAGTTCAGGGTTTGGTCAAGATGAAAACCTTTACTTCTTGTAACCCTTACTTTGATTTTAATGGCCCCCTTCGCTCCCGACGATAATGTTCAAAGTCTACATATTTATATTCTGGTACCGATTGTAGATGAGGTTTTCCCACTGTATCCTTGAGTCGCTACTCTTTACCTCTTTAACCTATTGCTATACATCGCGGTCTGTTGTTTGTGTCCTCGTGGAATTATTTCTGGTTTTGACCCTGTGGCTAGTAACTGTATTTGAAAGTAACTTATAATAGTCCAGAGGAGTCCTTTCCTACACCAGGTAAAGGTTCTAAAAATAGGCTCAAGTCTGTCTCTTAACGTCTCTGACTTTATCTGTGACTGATACATACTATTTAAAGTATGATAGTGGGTTAATGAGGGTCTATCTCTCGTTAAGTTAGATTACCTTCCACAAGAATTCTATTGACATTGTGTATGATGTTTTTCCTTATGCTCTTCGATCTATTCGTAAAAGGGTTTATTAAGAAGGTGTAAATCCTGAACTCACACTGTTGTTATTTTATTTTCAAAGTAATTGATAAAAAATATGATTCTCTGTATTAATTGTGGGACTCCGCCTGTTGTGAGGGTACCCATCAGAAGTTTCAGGGACCATCCTCCCCCTCGGCCAGGGTCATTTATAAGACAGGGGTGTGGCAACATGTGGACACTGAGTTTCGACTCCTAAGTTGAGTATCACCAGACATAGTTGTGGTTATCAATTTACCTTTCAATCTAAGTTTAAAGTCTTACTCTGTATTTTGTTAAATTCTTTTAGTGATGAAACTTGCAGGGTTTATGACCACCCAAGGTGCAGGTGTCGGCCCCTACCCATCGTGAAAAGGTACTCGGGTTTCACGATAGTGACTTTCAAACTAGATCTTCAATTCCAAAGCATGGAGGCCATGTTTTTGTTCGTATCTTTCTCTTGATATTAAGTAACGTTTCCCATGCTCTGATTTCCTGTATCGGATGTCTGAGGGTTAAACATTGATTTTTTTTCGTTATTGTTCCATTTAATGGAAATTGGTACATTCATTCATGGTGTAAGGAAATAAACTATTATTTAAACACTAGAATTGGTGAAACTAGATCCAAGTTTATTGTTAGAGGGAATTATTTAATCTGTTAAGCTTATCATCAGAGGAAACTTGTTGTTTTAAAGAAAAATCTTTTCGGAAAAATTATCCTCAGCGTTCTTTTTGTTACCCTTGTAATTTCATGTATTCAGGAATCTCTATTTAAGTTACAGGAGCCATCATTTCTTGATTCCATTAATTTGTTTATGAATGATCTCTCGTTAACGCAGTTCTTATCTTTCAAACTTACCCAAAGATGATTGTTCAAGAAAGAGGGTTTCACATCTCTAGATTTCTGAGTTTTATCGATTCTTGTCCTTCAAACAATTTCATTTTTTTTTTAAATAGATTGAGTTTACTCTGTAATTTTCCTAAATAGTTTTTTGTGAATAATAAGGAATTTAAAGTATAACTTACAATATCACAATTTTTTTCCCGAAATGTAGTAATGCTACAGTCATGAAAATTTTAAGAACTTTTGTTTATCTCAGCAAGACTCTCGATATAGTCGAATTGGAATACCCTACCTTTGTAAAGACAATAGTGATCGTTCAAATAATATACAAGATGCATACATTCTGTTTGCATCATGTGTCGATATTGTATCTGTTAAAATCATTATTCACTTTCCTGTAGTAGGATACTAGCATACATAAATTTTCATTCATGTAATAGGAAATTCATATAATTATATCATTGGGTTTAGAGTGACTTTCTCCCTTAGTTATGCTCATTCCCATATACTTCATTTTTCTGGTTCTATTCAAATCCAACTATAGAGATAATTCTTTCTAGGAAAGTCTTCCTAGGAGTTAAATTGCAGAATTAAATGTATACTTGTAAATAGATTTGCTCTGCCAAGTTCATTGATGCATATATATAATTCAAATTAAACGACTTAATTACAGAACTAGATGTATACCTGTAAATAGTTTTGTTCATTTAAGTCCACTGATACATATATGGTTCTCCTTTAAGTTTTAATTTCAGGGAACATCTCCAGAACTTAATCATCCAAATCCATTTGATTATTCTAGGAGGATATCAAATGATTTATAACTTTCATACAAGTTCTAATTCAATCATAGAGGTTGCCAAGAGATGATTTCAGAAATGATTTATAAACTATTCTATAGTAAAGTGGACTGCACATATTCCTGTAATCAAACAGTCTTCGCTCAGGTTATTGGATGCATACATATTTTAATGATTTCACTATATCTGTAAATAATTCATCCCACAGAGACAAAACTACTTAAATTTAGATACAACCAGTACCTTACATCAATTATACGATCATTACAACAGATAATGAGAATCATTTCAGTTTAGATTTAACATGTACAGTGCATTAGATATAAAATCATTCAGACAGATAAGGATTAGAGTAACATATCTGAAATAACTCGCGGAAAGACAAAGGGAACAACCACATTCATCCCAATCGTAGAATCAAGCAGCCAAAATCACTTGCATAGTTCACTCCCTAGCCTAACCATGAGTCCATGAGGGAAAACTTGAAAACAAAACTCCTTCTCAGCAATGAATTTCAATTCCAGTAGGTTCCTCTTGGCTTACACTCAATCCGTAGTGTTCATAACAACAAGAAAACTAGTAGTCTCCTTTCCCCAGCATACTCGGCAGCATCCTGCCTCCTCACATATGTTATTTATCAATTTGCCTAGGTCTTTTTCCCTCCCTTGGAGATTTTTGTAGCTTTCTAAATCCCTGATTTTCAGGGGCTGCTAATGGCCAAATGACTAATTTTCCACTTGTAACAATCAGTCTAGGGGTAGTTCCAACATGTTCCCCACTCATGGAGTCATGGTCAGCTAAATTCAACATGGTTGTTCCATTTTTCCTCCTCCAATCAATATAAAATATTATGTTTTCATACAAGTGTCATAGTCAAATAGTTAGTCGTAATAATTAATTACAACTATTAAATTCGAAATTCGTAATTGCTATAAATGGCAAAAAAATTCCAAATTCAAATTTACTAAAAACAGAATAAATTTCCAATATATTTAAATTTCAAAAATATTTTATTTTTTTGGGGATATCACAATAAGGTAGAATGGAAGGCCCTACTAATATTATTGAGGTTGGTTGTTGAAAAATGTATTACACATATATTAAGGTTAAGGGAGATTGAAGATTGGTAATTCAAATTTTGTAATATGAACTATAGATATACAAAATTGATTATGAGATCTCTCTTTGATAAACTAAAGAATATC
>ML820659.1:0-10507 GCA_009831015.1 Picea engelmannii
CTAATTATTTATAATTCAAAATATATTAATCTACATATAATTTTGAGAATTATTCAATTCTCATTTAAAATATCTTTAAACAAATTATAAACCATTTAAATATGTTATTATACTTTAATATTTGATTATTTCTCAAATAAAAACTATTATTTATTTATTGTAAATATTTCCTATTATATTTATCTTTTATTGCACATATGTTATTACAATAAAATAAGTATATTCATTCATAATTTATAAATATAATATTTTAACATTATTAAAATTTAATTTTTCAAAATATTTTTTTAATGTTTTTAATGGTTTTTTTTTTTAAGTTAGAGAATTATATTAAAGGACCTTGCATAATAAAAAAAATAAAGTTGTCAACTTAAACATGTTGTGAGGTGGTTGCATCGCCCTAGTTAGAAACCAATGCAACCATCTGTCAATCCATGACATAGTTTGAAAACTAAGTGCTTAGATGTCAAGCCATGACACATTTTGAAAGCTAAGTGCCATGCAGGTCTAAAGTGAAAGCGGAAAACCATAATGACATTGGAAAACCTGAGACACCATTAGTCACTTTGAACCTGGATCCAAATGGGTTTTCTTCCCTTCTTCGTTTGTCGTTGGCGCCATGGCCATATCCATAATCCATGGAGCTGGAGTTGTGTGAAGAAGAGCAGAAATCAACACCTCAAGGCGTTCCTCGCAGCATTCCTGCAACTCGTATCTAAAAAACAAATCTGCCATGTCACGCCAAACCTCAAAGACTAGGTCCTTGATGATTGTAATTTCATTATGAAGATCCAAATGTTCCTCGCAACTTGCACAAGGAGGTTGAGGGGGAGGTGAAGGGAAAGGTGGAGGTGAAGGTGAAAGTGGGGGTGAAGTTGGAAGAGGAGAGGCAGGAAGACCATGAGGGGAGGTAGAATGACTAGGAGGAGCACTTGGAGTGGTAGGGCGGGAAGGTGGTGTTAGCACTAGGAATCACCCTCAGACTGTAATGAGAATAATCCCAATACCCATCAGTTTATACAGTAAATGTAAATGAGTTTTAAGAGGGTCAAATGGATAAGACTCGAGATAATGATGTTCTAAATTAGAAAATATGGGCTAGCATGCACAAGAAATTAAGGTCTTGTATCAACTTCAGTCAGTAAGTTGGAGTAAGGGTGAGTAGGAGGAAGATTTAGTGAGAAAGGTGTAGAGGTCCACTATGAACATCAGATTTTTCAGCAACCTAAGGAGGAAAAACTTAAACACAAGGTTCTCTTGGATTTAAATTTCAAGGAAGCTGAAAGAAATCATAACAGTACCATAATCAAACATTTATCGTAATACAGTTACAACAATCCATGTGAATCAATCAAACATGAACTCTCTCAGTATCAAAGGAAAATAAGATGGAGTAAGAAAGATGACTTAGATTAACCAAGATGTCTCGAAAACAAATACATAACCAGAGAACGAGTTGTTCTCAATCAAAAAATTACAATACAAGGGAGCCTAGCTCAACCATTCGACCTTAACTAAATATCAAAACTGCCTATATATACTAAAATGTTGCAACCACCAGGAATGTGATCATATCACTGCTTTCAAAGCCTTTAGTCGGTGTTCGCTCTGTCAGGTTGTGCAGACCTCATTATGTCATACGTGAGCCAGGCATAGTTATGTGCTTTACAGGAAAATTTTCCCATAAGGAAGATTCAGATCGTAAGTGTGCCTTCATGGATTCTCTCTGCAACGTTTTCCATTTATGGGATGAGGCGAGGTCTCAACTGTTGCCTAAAATCTTCAATAATTGTCTTCATTGAGATTAGGACTGCGCCTGACACCCATAATTGTTCTTAGACGATGCTAATGACTTCTGCGAGTCCATCCTGACGCCTCGAGGCCGTGAATGGTCTTTGTCTATGACCAATGCGGGCTTTGCAGGTGGTAGTCTGATAGCGTATGCACAGGGGTGATGTGGAGCGAGGTGCTTGGCAAAAACTCGCATGGCCCAATGAGTGAGAGACGACCATGTGGAAGGAAGCGATTGGGGGAGCGGAGGCTGGGACATGGTTGCGGTGGAAAATGAAAGGCAGAGGTGGTAGAGGAACGAGGGAGGTGTGACAGGCAGGGAGGAGGTGACGTGTAAGGGAGAGTGGAATGTGAGTGGGACAGGTGTCAGGAGGTGAGAGGAGGTATTGGGAAGGGAGATGTGATAGGTGGAGAGAGGGTTCCTGAGCTTCTTAGGCCTCCAATCTTTTCGTTTTCCCTATGGAAATGATGGGCATAATGCCAAATGATTTACACCATAATACTCTTGAGGGTAAACCTCAATTTCTGTATGATTCTTAAGAAACAGTTTGCAGATGCTTATGTTAACATATAGGCTCCATTGATCCAGGTGGATTTTGGTGGCCACCCACCTTTTCCAGCTGGCTCAAAACAACTTTCTGGCAATTTTCGTAATTTACTATTTTTAGCAATTTTTTGGGTCCTAAACTTCCGGAGTCGTTTTGAGGCCCTAAACGACATTTTTTTGGGTATGTTACTGTTGAAAATTTTTATCATTAAATTTTCGACATGAAATTTTCAACAACTATTGTATTCCTCAGATAGATCTCTCGAATGGGCTATTGTACGCCTAAAACAAAGATCGTATGCAAAAGTTACAACCCTAGGAAGTTGATGTACTGACTTACCCAAATAGGGCCCACATGACTTTTGGCACTTCATCTCCTAGGGTTAGGTTGGATGTCTAGGATTTTTGAAACTCATGTTTATAGTAAAAATGCCTTCAGAGCCTCATTCTAATTATCTTCTTGTGAATGAGCGCAACCGTTACATCTCTCCTCAGAGATAAGCTGCCACCATTATAGCAAGCTTATTTTCCACTACATTTTTCAGTTTCAGCTTATTTCATTATTGAATAGAAAACCAGTTTTACTATATCTTTGTTATTTTGTGTTAAGCATCTATTAATAATCTGTAGTCATTTCATTCTACTCATAAAATTTGGATCAGTGGTATCAGAGCAGTTTTCTCCTTGTCGTCTTAATGCATGTCCCCAACGAGGTAAGAGTACAAAGAATTAGGTCTCGAGCTTGTTTTTCTTGAGGACCAAAGCTCTCGCACACTCAAGCGACCTCTCATGGCAGGAGAAAAAAAAGATGACGGGGCGGGAGATCCTTTCAAAATGATTCTTGAGGAATCCCTCATGCAACAAAGGAACGAGATGATGGATAGTTTTGTGCAAATCCTTCGGCAGTTACCAACAAGTGACACATCTTCTTCGAGCGGAGGCGCTACCCCCTTCAAGGTACAAATAAACTTTGATATTCTTGTATTTGAAGTTCAGATAGACACAGACGGTGTAGACAAGTGGTTGAATCTACTAGAAGGGTATTTTTCTGTCCATAACTTTTCGAATAGAGAAAATATTACTTTTGCGCTCCTCAAAGTCATTCCCCATGTTAAAGATTGGTGGGAAACTTTCTGTGAGCAAAAGGAAACAAAGGAACCCTCGTTATTTACAGGCACAACCACCTGGGAATCCTTCAGGGATGTTATTAAGGAACAATACCACCCTGTTGGAAGTTATGACGACTTGTATACCAAATCGACCACACTGTGGGAAGAAAGAGACCAAGCAGTGCTAGAGTTCACAAATATCTTCAATACCTTGAGCACCAAGCTGGGTATCAAAGATTCAGAGCGATGTTTGGTGCTCAAATATCATGGTTCTCTGCATAGATACATTCATACCTAAATGGAATTTTTGGACATCTCGTCCTTGGGTGTGGCCTACCGATATGTCGTCAAAATCGAGCAGAAGCTCATACAAAAGATGCAACAATTTGGGCCCGGGAACCCCTCACAACAAAAGACAAGAAAGGGTAGCTCCAACCCATAGAACTAAGGACAGAGAAAATATGGACAATATCAGGACAACTAGTCCAAGCCGCAAGCAAAGAGGGACACCGCAAAGACAAAGAAAGATACTGGGAAGTGGTGAAACTTCCATAACAGCCCTTGGCATAACACTATTGACTACCGCTCAAAGAAGTCATCGGTGGCCGAAGTGAAAGCCTATGAATCAGATGCGGGTTCTAACTCTGATTCAGAACCAGAAAGGGGAAGATGGATCATTGACACAGAACCCAGTGCCATCGTGCTACCACCAAGCTCCAACCTGATGAACTAGATGAGCCAGAAGAAGGAGAGTGCATATTCCATTCACAGATGTGGGTAAAAGGCACCCTATTTCACTTCATCGTTGATAGCAGTAGCCAGAAGAACCTCATCTCAGCAGAGGTTTTCAAGCAACTAGCCATACCGACAACACCGCACCCACAACCCTACACCATTGGATGGCTCCTCTAAGGAAGTGATCTCTGTGTCAGCCAATAGTGTCGACTATCGTACGACATCAAGCCCTTTAAAGACAAGGTATTGTGTGATTTTTCTCCTCTTGAAGTTTGTAATGTTCTTTTGGTCCAACCTTATTTATGGAAACGTCATGTTGTATATGAGTCTAGGCCTCGTAGTGTTATTATTACTTTGAGTAGGAAATTGTATAGGATACCCAAGGCAGTCCCACCTAGTGTTATTTCCTTGATCTCTGCCAAGAAATGCAGGAAGTTCATCTCTCAGACGAGGAAGTTTCTCTTCTTCGTGATTCGCTCTGAGAATGAGCGAAAGATCACAACCCCATCCAGGGTCTCTGCGTCTGACCTCTCCACACAGTAGAAGAAAGTAGATAAGGCCATCGAAGAATACTCTGATATCTTCTTCTCAGCTACTGGGGTACCTCTCCACTGTCAGGTCAAGCACCCCATTGATCTGACCCCTAGCACACCGCTTCCCAATGGGCCAGTCTATCGTCGCTCTATGTTAGAGAATGAGGATATCAAGTGATAGATCCAAGAATTTCTCCACAAGGGGAACATCCATCCCATCTCATCACCTTACGAGAACCCAATCATGCTGGTATAGAAGAAAGATGGAACCTGGCGGCTCTGCATTGATTACTGGGCCTTGAATAAAATCACAGTCAAAAACTGGTACCCAATTCCCCGAATCGACGACCTCCTTGATCAAATCATGGGGGCCAAATACTTCAGTAAGATTGATCTGAAGTCTGGCTACCACCAGGTCCTAATAGAACAAACAGATGTATGGAAGACTGCCTTCAAGTCAAAGGAAGGCCTTTTTGAATGGTTGGTCATGCCCTTTGGTTTGAAAAATGCTCCAGCCACTTTCATGAGGATGTTGGACAATATCTTGTGACCATTCACCAATACTTTTGTAGTGGTGTATCTGGATGATATTCTCATTTACAACAAGTCTTGGGCAGAACACTTGCAACATATTCAGTAGGTTCTGCACACCCTGAGACAACACAAGCTATACTCCAACTTGGAAAAATGTTCTTTCAGCATGGACAGGGTCCATTACCTGGGCTACATTGTTGATCAGCATGGTGTACATGTGTATCCAGTGAAGATCCAAGTCATCCGTGATTGGCCAACCCCAACCACACTCACTGAGTTTCATATCTTCTTGGGCCTTGACAATTTATATCACAGGTTCATGTTGGGATTCTCCCATATTGCATGGGCCCTCAGCCAAATAACCAGGGGTGGTGATAAGGAAAAATTTGTGTGGGGGCGGTACCAACAACAAGCATTCAATCATTTGAAGCAGCGTTTGTGGTCAACCCCAGTACTTTCACTACTAGACTTGCAACAACCCTTTGAGATCGAGATAAATGCTTCAGACTATGATGTGGGTGTCATTCTCACTCAACACGGCCACCCATGGCCTATCATAGTGAGACACTATCAGATGTTTTCTGTAAGTACCCTACTTACAACAAATAAATGTACTTCATTGTGCAAACCTACCGCAAGTGAAGACATTACATTCTTGGGAGGGAGACAGTCATCCACACTGATTGTAGTGTCCCCAAGGCCGAGCCCCATTGTAAACCATGTTTGGAAAGGAATTGTAATCATGTTCTATAGGCTGGTGAGCCAAGTTTTCATAAGCTGGAGGCTTATGTGTTGTTAGGCCAGGGAGCCTGAGTGTTGAAGGCCAGGAGCATGATGTTATATATGTAATCACGCAGAACACTTAATAAAATATAAACACCACCAGGGGAAGACCGACCATGATGAATGAGTGAAGGGGGACTGAGCATCCACAGAGTGGGCAAGGAATTAGGCGTTGCAAGGTGGGAAAGGGGCTAAGTGTTGAGCCTAGGGGCTAAGCCTAAGGGGGGCTTAAGCCTGGGAATAATATTTTAATATTATTACAAAAGATATGTGCATCATATGTTTTTATCCTAAGTCCTTTTGGAAGGACATGTGAATTTCCAAGTGGTGGGAGGAACGTGTGCTGGTGGAACACATGCAGTTCCATGGGTGACAAGTGTCAACCCTGGTGCATGCGAATAAAATGGCCAATGTGAGCCGTGAGAAGGTTTTGATTCCCATTCCACCGGATTGTCTGAAAGCGTACGGAGCTCTGAGCAGTATGACTAACCTGACTCCTGGAGAGAACCTCCGGGAGACCCTGTGACTTGAATGTCTATGTCTGATTCTGAGAAATCCTGTGCGTGTAACCCCAGCTTACGAGAAGCCTGTGTTGAATTCGGGGAAGAGTCATTGCTTGTTCGGGAAAGCTGAGCGAGCCTATGCGAACATTCCCTGTTCCGAAGTCGTGACTGTGAAGCCATCCTGTGATTGCCGAATCCAATTTTTTGAAAGCCTGTGTCTGTTTTCCCGTGGAATTGTTGAGACTATGCAGTACTGGACTGCGTGAGGCTTGTTGGCCTGTGAGCGATTCTCTCCAAGTGAGAGAGTGTGCGAAGGAAGGAGAGGACTCCTGGAAGGAACCCTGTAGCTGCCATAGAGCCCAGAGACTTCCAGTCCGGTTTGTTCCTGTAACCCAAGGTAAGGGAGATTGGCAGCTGAAGGACTGTCCAGGTGACAGAGAAGGTGCATTCTCTTGGGGTGGAACAGGCATGTGGGGAATGAGGGTCTGTGGGAAGTGAGCGTGGGAGATTCCTGGGAGAGCATTCCATCCTTGTGGTTGTGTGTGATTGTTTTCCCTGTAACCTTAGCCTGAGCCTAGATTCCTTGCCTTGGGGTGGAGCTTAGTCCCAGCTCAGGGGTGCCCCACTGCTGAGTTGATGAGCAATGCGGTCTAAGGCTGGGAGGTTCGTGGAAGGCCTGCATTTAGTTGGTGGATTCCACCATTGTTACAAGATAAGTGTCTAACTATGTTTTATCACATTTTATCATGTCTCTACTGTAAATGTTATCATGTTTTCCGCTGTGTATACGAATTAATATGGAATGCTATGGATTGTTTAATTATAGCAGTAATTATATGTTTTACTCTGAGTTAAATGTGTTTATTTGTTTAAACGCATGGAATATATGATATCTGTATGAGTTTTGTACAAATGGTGTGTACAAATGGGTATCAGAGCGCAAGTAAGCCCAGAGTTCCGAAATGGGTGTGCTACAAATTGGTATCAGAGCAAAGGTTTCGACACTGAGCCTAGATGGGCCAGTGGAGCGGTCTTTGGACCGATAATGTGAAGGGAAATTGGGTCTGGAGGACCAATTTCGGACCTTGGTTTGTTCCGGAGTGTCAAGTAGTTGCTTGACCGTGCTTACGAGCTCAGGAAGTATAGCAGCGAGTGAAACCGCAGCTGGTGTGGTCTATGGCCATAGGGAGACAGGTCTCTACACCAATGGTGTTAGAACCTTAGGATCTATTCGAGAGGGAAGGTGATCCCTCGTGACCGTCGGATCTGGAAAAATGTGCGTAGGGATTAAAATTCCTTTTGAAATACACAGGAATGTGGAAATCGCAATACGTGAAATTTCGAATAGGTTAGGAGCCGTCTGAGCCATCAGATCTTGGCCAGAAAAGCCATCAGTCGTAGGATCTACCGGGATATGTCTGAAGGTTAAACCTCAGAGACTAGGGGCGAAAGCTCCGAAATAGATCTAGACCGTCCGAAAGACGAAGGACACGTGTCGTGAGATTTCCCATTTCGTAAAATCGGGAATCGCGATATCGGGAGTCACGAAGGAGGTCGGGAATTTTCATGGTAAAAGTCCCAGGAACGATCTGAGCCATCCATCAGTTGGGACACGTGGGCGAGATCGGGAGCCCATCGGCATATCAGGGTTCGACGTTTCGCGAATCCTGAGGACATATGTGTTTCGGCATTAGAAAGTCTGAAACCCCGATAGGAGGTATCACTGTGGTCATATAAATGGAGGTCATGTTAAACATGAGTCTAGCCCGGAGGGCTAATGGGAGTTAGAGCGCATCGGCATTTGGAAGCCCAAAACCTCAAAAGGATCGGGTCTTTCCATGGTGGAAACCCTGGAGCAGTCATGGGCCATCTGATTTGAGATGGCCACATGTTGAGAGATTACCCGTTTCGGAAAAGCAGGGATTCGGGAGTTCCGTTGACAAAGAACTCAAACTCTCATCATGATAAATCCTGACCATACTGTCAAGACGTTAGCATGTGGCTAAGTCCCGATGAACGGACGAGATTCCTTTGGGGAATCTCCAGGTCTTTAACAACCGTCCGATGTGAGAAAGATTTGACGGTTGGATTTTTCTAGTAATGGACGTGGACACATGGAGATGTACCACATGTCAGAGGGTCAAAAAGAGAATCGAGAGTGGTGGGACCCTAATGATGTCACCGAACGTGACGAGGATCCTCCGAAACATGCCATGCACCACTTTGGTAAAGGGCGACAATTGTGTTGTAGACCTGAAGAATAAGGTAAAACATAATTTTGGAAGTCGAGGGTTGGAAAGGAGAGTTAAACGGGAGTTCTCCAGTACCGAGACTATGAAACCCCAAAACCTGAAGTCTCAAGGTACAAAAACCCGAAGTTCTGAAATCTCGAAGTGTCAAAAATTAAGGCTTCGAAAACACAAAAATTGCAGAGCCGAACGAGAGCTCAGAAAACCCATTGGAATCAAAATGTCTTTTGTTCTTGTTGGTATTAGTTATAAATGCTGAAGATTGTTCCTGAAGGTTTAATGGCTTGATAAACTACGATTTTATTTGCACAGTGTGTGTGCAGAGTTCAACGGAGGTCAGGACTCCAGTTAACCAACGACTGAGTATGGAGTGGGGAAAGGTGCAGATTACCCCCGAAATAGAAGACGAATAGGAAGGAAAGGATGTTAACTTGGGAATCAAAGGATCGAACTCCAATGGGCATGGAAAAGAGAAGGATAAGGAAGGACACATAATGAAAATCATTGAAGGATTTCAAAGAGAGGCCAAGGCTCACCGAGATGATAGCCGGAAGCTTATGAAAGTCAGGGATCGGCAGGGTGCATTAAACTTAAAATTTTTGAAGAACCTGGAAAGAATAGAGAAGAAACTTGAGAAGGGAAGAGACTCAATTACGACGGAGAGTTGCAAAACCCATGAAAGAAGAAGAAGGTCGAGGAGTGGTAGCCGACATCTTAGTTGCTCCCAAAGACATTCTGACAGGAAGACACACAGTAGTTCAAGCCCATCCCCTACCAGAAAACATCAAAAATCTAGAAAGGAGGAATTGAAAGGATCGAACATAAGAAGGAGGAAGATGTCGAGACCTAGTTGCTTGGCATGAAGAAATACTTCTAACTAGAGAATTATTCTACCTATGCAGAAGGAATAATTGCAATGTACCAACTGAAAGGAAAATCATCCATGTGGTGGGATCAGTTTGTACAAGTGCAGCACATCAGAGAGAAAGAGGTCACTTGGAAGGAATTTAAGAGGTATTTTGAGAAGAAATACCTAACTAAAAGATACTATGACAGAAAGATGAAGGAATTCTTTGAACTCAAGTTGGGCAGTATGACCATTGATGAGTATGAACGAAATTTTCTGGAACTACTGAAGTATGTCCCATTCATCAAGGACGAAGCTGTTAAAATTCAGAGGTATCTGAGTGGACTGCCACCTTCCATGAGTGACAATATTCAATATGAAGATCCTAAGACCATGGAAGAGACCATCAGAAAATCAAAATGTTTGTATGAACAACAAGGAGAAAGGCCTATCCTTCGGAAGGTCTGGGATGATCGGAGGAAATTTAAGAAGGAACAGAGGCAGAAGGGAAGCAAGCCTTCCTTTTTCAGAAATAGTCCTTGGGGACAGTCATCTTTTAAAGAGCCTAGGAAGGTTGAAGGGAGTGAGCAGATGCCAAGGCCTCCACCTATAGATTGTTGGGGTTGTAAAGGAAATTATAGGTATAGAGACTGCCCCCACAGAAAAGACAAAGAAATAACTGTCCATATTGTTCAGCAAGCTGAAACAGTGGAGGATATGGGCAGTAGAATGTCAAGGATCTACGCAGCCCTAGACAATAAGCAAGCAGAATTTCAATCGCACATGATTGAAGTGGAAGGTACGATCAACAACCGACCACTTGTTATTTTAATTGATTCAGGGGCTAGCCATAGTTATGTAGATCCTAGAGTGGTG
>ML820659.1:11535-35933 GCA_009831015.1 Picea engelmannii
CATTGATTTTCGACAGTTGAATAAGGTCACTGTCAAGAACAAGTATCCTCTGCCAAGGATTGATGATCTTTTTGATCAATTGAAGGATGCGAAAATATTTTTGAAAATAGATCTCCGATCAGGATATCACCAAGTGAGAATAAGGGATGAGGACATCAACAAGACTGCCTTTAGAACAAGGTATGGTCATTATGAGTTCACAGTGGTGTCATTTGGATTGTCCAACGCGCCTACTGTTTTCATGTGCTTAATGAATGGAGTGTTCAGAAATTATTTGGACAAGTTTTTCATAGTCTTCTTGGACAATATCTTGGTGTATTCCAAGACAGAGGAAGAACATGAGCAACACCTGAGAATGGTGTTGTAGGTGTTGAGAGAACACCAGTTGTACGCAAAGCTGAGCAAGTGCTCTTTTTACCAAAGGCAGATTCATTACTTGGGACACATTATATCTGAAGAAGGGATCGTTGTGGATCCTGAAAAGGTATAGACCATTCGAGAATGGCCAGCACCGAGGAGTGTGGCAGAAGTTAGATATTTTATGGGTCTGGCAGGTTATTATAGGAAGTTTATAGTTGGATTCTCAAAGATAGCTCATTCTATCACTTCCTTGCAAAGGAAGGGGAAGAAGTTCTAGTGGACTGAAGAATGTGAGAGTAGCTTCCAACGATTGAAGCAGCTGCTAACTAGTGCTCCAATCCTGAAGATTGCAGATCCAAACAAGGATTACATAGTATGCACGGATGCATGTAAGGAGGGGCTGGGAGGATTTCTCAGCCAAGAGGGATTTGTAATTTGTTATGAGTCCCGAAAGTTGAAGGAGCATGGGAAGAATTATGCCACTCACAATTTAGAGCTGGCAGCAATCATCCACGCCTTGAGGAAATGGAGACATTACCTCATGGGCAAGAGATTCGAGTTGAGAACAGACCATAACGGTCTGAAGTATTTATTTGATCAGCCGACCTTAAATGTCAGGCAAATTAGATGGTTGGAGTTTCTGTGTGAATATGACTTTGATATCAAGCATATCAAAGGGAAAGAAAATAAGGTGGTTGATGCACTCAGCGGAAAAGTGCACGAATTACATGCTACAAACATTAGCATGTACCAGACTGAGATGAATGACAGAATTTTGGAAGCTGCAAATGCTGATCTGCAGTACAAAAATCTTGTAGCAAGGCTACAGCCTACAGCAGCATGAGAGACCACAGACCAAGGAAAGTTACACCTTGGGAACTAATGGTTTACTTCTGTATAAAAACAGAGTGTATGTACCCAATGTCCGAGAGTTGAAGATGACAATTCTAAAGGAGATGCATAACGTGGCTTATGTTGGACATCCTAGATATTAGAAGACTGTGGCAGCAGTCAAAAGCCATTATTTTTGGCCGGGTTTGAAGAAATAAATCACTGAATACATCGTCAGATGTATGGAGTGCCAGAAGGTTAAGACAGAGCATAGGCACCCAGCAAGGTTACTGCAGCCTTTACCTATTCCTGAATGGAAATGGGACGTGGTAACAATGGATTTTATCATAGGATTGCCCAGAATAAGCAAGCAGCATGATTCAATCATGGTGGTGGTGGACAAGCTTACTAAAGTTGCCCATTTTATTCCACTAAAAACCACCCATAGAGCAGCAGATGTTGCTGATATTTTCCTAAAAGAAGTTGCATGCTTGCATGGAATTCCTAAGACAATTGTGTCTGATAGGGACCCTAAATTCACTTCGAATTTTTGGAAAGGACTGTTCAAAGGATTCGGAACGAATCTGAACTTTAGTACAGCGTATCATCCCGAGTCTGATGGTCAGACAGAGAGGGTGAACCGGATAATAGAAGACATACTGAGAATGTATGTGATGGATAAACCATCAAGGTGGGAAGATTACGTGCATTTGGTAGAATTCGCCTACAATAATGGTTATCATGCATCATTGAAGATGAGCCCATTCGAAGCACTTTATGGAATAAAGTGCAACACTCCAGTGAGCTGGGATAATCCAGCTGACAGAGTAGTAGTTGGGCCTGAATTACTCAAAGGGATGGAAGACCAAATGATAAGAATTAAACATAATTTAAAAGCTACCCAGGACAGGCAGAAAATTTACGATGATAGTAACAGAACCCATAGCGAATTCAAAGTGGGTGATCATGTTTTCCTGAAAGTGAAAACTAGCAGCAGTTCCCTAAGGCTGGGAAGTTGCACCAAATTGGCAGCAAGATTTTGTGGGCCATTTGAGATCCTGGAAAGGATTGGGTCAGTTGCATACATGCTTGCATTACCTACATCTATGACTGTACATAATGTGTTTCATGTTTCACTACTTAAGAAATATGCACCTGATGCTAATCATGTCATCGATTGGAATGGGATTCAGGTGGAACCAGAAGGTGTCTTGCAAGTGCATCCTGTACGCATATTGGACAGGAAAAACAAACAGCTCCAGAATCGGGCTATAGAGCTTGTAAAGGTCCAGTGGACCTAGTACGGTCCTGAGGACGCGACCTGGGAGCATGAAGAGGTTATGCGGGAAGAGTACCCGCATCTTTTTGAAAATTTTGAAAGGCTTGCAGAGACAGTGTAAGTTGCACCAAGGACAGTGAAAAAACAAGGGGAGGGGGATTGTAGTGTCCCCAAGGCTGAGCCCCGTTGTAAACCATGTTTGGAAAGGAATTGTAATCATGTTTTATAGGCTGGTGAGCCAAGTTTTCATAATATGGAGGCTTATGTGTTGTTAGGCCAGGGAGCCTGAGTGTTGAAGGTCAGGAGCCTGTTGTTGTATATGTAATCATGCAAAACACTTAATAAAATATAAACACCACCAGGTGTAGACCGACCACGATGAATGAGTGAAGGGGGACTGAGCATCCACAAAGTGGGCAAGGAATTAGGGGCTGGAAGGTGGGAAAGGAGCTAAGTGTTGAGCCTAGGGGGGACTTAAGCCTGGGAATAATATTTTAATATTATTCCAAAAGATATGTGCATCATATGTTTTTATCCTAAGTCCTTTTGGAAGGACACGTGAATTTCCAAGGGGTGGGAGGAACGTGTGCTGGTGGAACACATGCAGTTCCATGGGTGACAAGTGTCAACCCTGGTGCATGCAAATAAAATGGCCAGGGTGAGCCGTGAGAAGGTTCTGATTCCCATTCCACCGGATTGTCTGAACGCGTACGGAACTCTGAGCAGTATGACTAACCCAACTCCTGGAGAGAACCTCCAGGAGACCCTGTGACTTGAATGTCTGTGTCTGATTCTGAGAAATCCCGTGCGTGTAACCCCAGCTTACGAGAAGCCTGTGTTGAATTCGGAGAAGAGTCATTTCTTGTTCGGGAAAGATGAGCGAGCCTATGTGAATATTCCCTGTTCCGAAGCCGTGACTGTGAAGCCATCCTGTGATTGCCGAATCCAATTTTTGGAAAGCCTGTGTCTGTTTTCCCATGGAATTGTTGAGACTACGCAGTACTAGACTGCGTGAGGCTTGTTGGCCTGTGAGAAACTCTCTCCAAGTGAGAGAGTGCACGAAGGAAGCAGAGGACTCCTGGAAGGAACCCTGTAGATGCCATAGAGCCCGGAGACTTCCAGTCCGGTCTGTTCCTGTAACCCAAGGTAAGGGAGATTGGCAGCCGAAGGACTGTCCAAGTGACAGAGAAGGTGCATTCTCCTGGGGTGGAACAGGCATGTGGGGAATGAGGGTCTGTGGGCAGTGAGCGTGGGAGATTCCTGGGAGAGCATTCCATACTTGTGGTTGTTTGTGATTATTTTCCCTGTAACCTCAGCCTGAGCCTAGATTCCTTGCCTTGGGATGGAGCTTAGTCCCAGCTTGGGGGTGACCCACTGCTGAGTTGATGAGCAGTGCGGTCTAAGGTTGGGAGGTTCGTGGAAGGCCTGCATTTAGTTGGTGGATTCCACCATTGTTACAAGATAAGTGTCTAACTATGTTTTATCACATTTTATCATGTCTCTACTGTAAATGTTATCATGTTTTCCGCTGTGTATACAAATTAATAGGGAATGCTATGGATTGTTTATTTATAGCAGTAATGATATGTTTTACTCTGAGTTAAATGTGTTTATTTGTTTAAATGCATGGAATATATGATATATGTATGAGTTTTGTACAAATGGTGTGTACAAATGGGTATCAGAGCGCAAGTAAGCCCAGAGTTCTGAAATGGGTGTGCTACACTGATCATAAGCCACTACAGTTCATGCAGACACAAGGCAAAATATAGAATGGTCGCTATCAAAAGTGGTCCACATACTTACAACAATTCCACCTCAACATCAAGTATAAAACAGAAAGCACCAACCACATCACTGATTGCCTCAGTAGACCACCAGTTGCGACACTCTCCACGGTGCTAGACTCTTATGTCCATGAGACCTCTGGATGGCCCCAACTCTATGAGATAGACCCAGACTTTGCCACCACCTACCAAATGTTGGGTGCAAACACAGTTGTCGATAATTTTCATATTCAATATGGGTTATTGTATCGTTTGGGCCATATCTGTGTTCCATCAAGCGAGCGAGCGAAGATGATCTAGGAAGCCCACTACATTCGAGTGGCAGGACACTTCGGCGTCGAAAATACAGTGGCAATGCTACAAAAACATTTCTACTGGCCGAAACTTCAATAGGAGGTCATCAAGTATATCAGGTCCTGCACTGCCTGCGCTATTGCCAAACCAACCACTAAGAAATAGGGCCTCTACAACCCTCTTCCTACTCCTAACAGGCCATGGGAATCCATCTCAATGGACTACATGTTGGGCCTCCCATCCACAAAGCGGGGAAATGACTGTGTTTTTGTGGTTGTTAATCGCTTTTCTAAGATGGAGATTCTGGTTGATTGCAAGAAGAGAATCACAGCAGAGGCCACTGCCAAGATCTTCTTTGAACAAGTCTGGGTACATTTTGGAATCCCACAAACCATTGTCTCATATCCAGATAGACAATTTCTCATCACATTTTGGTCGAGCCTCTGGTCACTGTTGGACACCAAGCTCACCAAATCCATGGCCTTCCACCCCCAGACAAATGGCCAAACTGAGGTCGTAAATCGAATGATCGTTCATATCCTGCACATGTATAATTTCAAGCACCATCGCACATGGGATGAGAGTCTTCCCTATGTCCATCATAGCTACAACCAAGCCATTCATAGCTCAACCGACCACAATGCCTTTCAAGTGGGGTTGGGATTCCAACCATTGGGTCCCATAGATGTTGCAGTTCCCCTTGTGGTCACCTTGGTCGACGCATCTCCTGCTCCAACTGAAGCTGACAAAGCCACCTGGTTCATTGAGAAGATCCAGCAGATCCTCCAATAGGTTCATGATATCCTACATAAGTCCAATGACAAGTACAAGAAGCGCCATGATCAACATCAAGTGCCACATAAGTTTCAAGTGGGCGAAAAAGTTTGGTTGCACTAGCAGAAAGAACGCCTTACAGGACCCCATCGGAATCTTCGCCCATTCCGTTATCGGTCGTACACCATCACCAAGGATGTGGGGGATAATTCTTTTGAGCTCAACATTCCTCCTTTCCTTGGCCTGCACCCAATGTTCAATGTGGACCTCCTTCGACCTTATTTCCCGCCATTATTGGACACCTCAGATGTAGCAGAACAACTGACGCCAATGGAGCTCAACCACGACTGCATACAGCATGGATCCAGTGATCAGATTGTGGACACATAGATCATGGGCACTCGACAACAAAGGATCCATCTTTATTGAGTCGTCAAAGCAGGGAAACTCCTGCACCAAGGCAAGTGGCTCACCCGACGCCAAATTCAGCAGAAATTTCTTCATCTGATGGGGGAAGTCAATGCAATGGAAACCATTAATTCCTAAGGAGGGAAGATTGATCCAAATGGATATCGATGGCCACCCACCTTTTCCAACTGGCTCAAAACAACTTTTTGGCAATTTTCGTAATTTACTATTTTTAGCAACTTTTCGGGTCCTAAACTTCCGGAGACATTTTGAAGCCCTAAATGACATTTTTTTGGGTATGTTGCAATAGAAAAATTTCATCATGAAATTTTCAATACCTGTTGTAGTCCTCGGATAGATATTTCCAACGGGTTATCGTACGCCTAAAACGAAGATCGTATGCAAAAGTTACGACCCCGAGAAGTTGATGTACTGACTTACCCAAATGGGGCCCACATGACTTTTGGCGCTTCATCTCCTAGGGTTAGATTTTTGGATGTCTAGGGTTTTTGAAACTCCTATTTATTGTAAAAATGCCTTCAGAGCCTCATTGTAATTATCTTCTTGAGAATGAGCGGAGCCGTCACATCTCTCCTCAGAGATAAGCCACCACCATTCCAGCAAGCTTGTTTTCCATTGCATTTTGCAGTTTCAGCTTATTTCCTTATTGAATATAAAACTATTTTTATTGTATCTCTGTTATGTTGTGTTAAGCATATGATAATAATCTGTAGTCATTTCATTCTACTCATAAAATATGTATCATCCATGGGGGATAGGGACCTCCTTGTGAGGCTCTAAGAACTCCTTTTGCAGTTTCAATGCCTTAGTTGTTGGGCTATGGAGTCATGCTCTAAAACATCATACTGAAGAAAAAAAGCCGACAAGTACACTATTCTAAAAATGAAAGCAAACACACCTACTCCTGAGGGAGCTTATTTATGTACAAATCCTAAGTTAACTGACTTTTACAAAATGCTAGGTGAAAACAAACTTCCACCATAGCCATTCAAACTGTTTGATAATTGAATCCTTCACTTCACTGCAAATGATCCATAAAAGACAAGGAAAGCATGAAAACTAATTTCATTCTTATGGTCACCCATATTACCTTCAAACGATGATAAAAAGATCAATCCTGCATGCTCCAAAGCATTTGAAAAGTGTAACTTTATGTACTCATCGACAGGGTCATGAAACTGAAGGCAACACATGATTAACTTACGAAAGGTTACCTTCACTGTTTCAAATATGCTGACAACTGGCTTGATGTCATCTACATGCACACTTGATTGAATGATAGCCACAGGCATCTGTGAGTCAAAAAGTTGTTTGTTGTCAATTGTAGGTACAAGTGGAAGAAGGTTTGATGTAGGAGGTTGTTGATCCATTGATGACTGTTGATTTACTTATGGATGTGTATAAGCGATCTCTTCACGTGCCTCAACTAAGGGATGCTCCTGGTCAAAATCTCGGGTTGTGTCTTCTGTGACAAGGCCAACTTCTACATCATCCTTAATGTATTCATAGTGATCAAATATAAGATAAGCTTGTTGCTCATCATCACTAGAATATCCATCAAAAACGAGTTTCCTTTCATGTCTATGATCAACCTTTAAAACAATAATTTCATCAAGAATATAATTGTTAAAAATATCCATTTCAGGAATAGTAGTAACTATTGCTTCTAGTTGTTCATACACATGATTTTCATCAAGACAAGGCTGCTCATGGGTACCCTCATCGAAGACAAAATTATCCATGGTCTTTTCTTCATAGGGACAGCAGGTAAAAACTTCCTTACATTCAAAGTTCAGATGATACTGACTTTGAATCCTGCCACAAGCTCATATGTTCTCCTCTAATTCCTCAACATCCATGAATAATTGTGATAAATATGTAGATTTCCTTTCTCTCGGGTGAAGGACAAGCTCGGAATGCTGAGCCATGACATAGTACACCATGGCAACAGTCTCTATGGGTCTAATCTCTACAGGCATACTATGATAAACACTGTAAAACCTCTTGTTGAAGATAGCCAAGGCTTCCTCTTCCCCTCTCCTCAAGGCATTAAAATCACCCCAGTAATAATGAAGGGACTTGTTCTCACCCCACCACTTTAAAAAAACATTGTATAGCTCCACCCAAGAACCAATGGAGTCAGCTCCCAAACCCTTAAACCATACATCAACATATCCTAACAAGGATTTGGAAAACAACCTCATGGTAACATCCTCATGAACTATCTCAAACTAATCAATAAAAATCTCGAAAGCCTCCACATGCCTCTCAGCTGTAACATGATCCTCTCCATAAAAATGACGAAAGTACTTAAAGAAATCAAGAGGATAAGGATGAAGATGATATGGAATATTTAAAGGTTTAAACAACTTGTCTCTGATTCTAGTTTGAAAACTATTGGGATGAATATGAGGCTTAACACACTCATGGAAAGGCTCAACAGTAATAGCAGGATGTGATGAGATTTGAGGAGGCTGTGGATCAGTTTCAACCTCCCCAAGGCTGCAAGGGTTATTGAGTTCAGGAGGGGTTTCAATATGAAGATAATGTTTATGAGTAGGCTTGTTGTGAGTGGGAAATCCCTCTACAGACTAGCACTTAGGGTTTAATTATGCATCCAGAAAAGACCTAAAGATTTCTACTTTCTACCGTCGTCCCAGACCTAATCCCCATTATTCTTAAGCAAGTACATAGTTAGGAAGATCAAGTGAGCATACCTTATTTTGGGCGTTTGATGTAGATCCTTCCTCACGCTTGATCGCTTTTTAATTGCAGCTCTCCTCCCAAGGTTGACCTGCATTCATAGAAAACAAACAACAAACTCCACATGCATTTGATATATAGACTAATGGGTTAGAGAATTCAATAAACAAGTATGTAATAAACCATGAAAACCTCATATGGTGGGACGGGAAAAGTATTTCTTTATTATTAGCTTCAACAAATCAACTTACAATGATGAAGCCGACTGCTACTCCACGAACCTAGTCCTAGGATCCTCTTCAACTGTCCTCCAAATTCTTTGCTCTATATTTCTCTTTGCACAAGGATTGCTAAAGGGTTGGGACAAAGGGAATGTGCAATAGGGTATAGTTTCTTTACTATGATTCTCCTCTTCCAAATGGGACCCCTAACCCTTCTTTTATAGGCTAGAAGAATCTAGGTATTTGGTCAAACCCTCGGCCATGCATGGCCTGAAAGTTTAGTTAACTCACCCAAAGCTGTGTGTTCTGTCGACAACTTTCCTTTTTTCGTGCTTTTGTAGGTACACGTGGGCTATTTTGGGTCAACTAGTTTGTACACGCGTGCAGTAATGGAGTAGGGTGTGTGGGCCTTTATAAAAGAGGTTTTTAAGAAGAGTTGTTCAACAGTGCTTTGGCAAAGAAGGAATATGAGATGGCCCGATGTCGGGTAAGCATGTCTGGTGCAAATTAGGGTTATAACAGATGTCCCCTAATGTGTGAGGTCAAAAGAGCATCTGATGGATGAAATACATTAACAGTCTTTACTGATGTGTCGAACAAGTGAGCCCAGGGACTAGAAATCAGGAGGCGTCATCTGCAAAAATAACAATTGTCTCACCGAGGCGGGCATACCCATGCTCAGGATAAAATAAAATCATGGCTACCAATCAAATACACTGTATATCCATGTCATATAACTATATAAAGTGTAGCCACAAACAATACACAGTGGAGCTACATCTCAAATCAAAAAGATATACATGTAGAGTATCCATCTTCTTAGAAGCTGATAAGGCCTGATGACTAGAGATGAGGTCTTTAGATCTCGCACAACAACTTCAAAATCTTCAAAACTCGGGTAGGAGTGTAATATGAGTGTACGAATTCACTACCCAGAGGTCTTCGATGGCTCGTCGGTCATGGGCTAGAGAATCTTGATGATCAGACTAAAGGCTTCATTGATTTCGAACAAAGACTTGATTGGACGTTCAGGATGGTTGGGTATGAGGGCAAGAGACAAACTACAAAGGGGTCGACTCAAGCTTGGTAAAAAATTCCCTTGGACAATAGCACGACAAATGATGAAACTCAAGCAACATGGCATTAACATAAGTTTACGAGGGAGGAGGCAACACAAACTCTCCATATGTTTGGAAGAATAGCCAAATGGAGGAGGACACAGCTCTATGTAGCAAGAACAACTTGTTAAGGTCGTATTAAATCCCAGAGTTTGACGAACAAATGGATAGATGTGCTTTATCCAAGGGTGACTTATTGTGTTGCCAATAAAGAAAATACTTTTCCCTTCCTCTTTTTGGGGTATATTTGATTTTTTTGTCTTTTTCAATGATTTTTTGGAAAAAGAATAAAATAATGTTACATTACAAAGGAGGAACAAGTGTTGCAAACATACAAGTTCAAGGCACAAGGACAAGATTGATGTTCAGAGAAATGACACATGGGAAAAATCCTCCAGGGGCCAAAGGTGTCAAGACACAGAGGCAAAGTGCTACAAGGCTTGTGTATAAGGTATGCTTCAGATGGTTCAGTTGAGAGAAACATGGAGCCGACATTTAGACCAAAGATGCAGGTATGCAAATGTGGTTGACAAAACACACAATGGTAACATCCTTCGATGTAAGTTTAACGAGCCCAGAGAAGGTAAGCTCGATGATTTTTCATATTTAGAGAGTCTGAAAAAACATAAAAGGAAACTCCATTGGGGTACCTTTTTCGAAGGTAGTCTATTCGGTTAGAAAAAGGGGTAAACTAGCACCGACAAGATGTCTATTCAAAACCATTTTAACGAGTGTGATAAAGACAAGATCACTCGGCCATTTTTTCATTTTTAAGGAGTCTGAAAAAAGGTTAACTATGGACTCCATCAGGAATGTTCTTCTGGACCAGTTTAATGAGTGTGAAAGAATAAGGTCACTCGACGATCTTTTCAATTTTGGGGAGTCTGAAAAGAGCTTACCTATGGACTCTGTGGGGGTTCCTTTTTCGTAAATTTAGTCCCTCAGGCCCGAAAAAGGGTTAAAATGATACCTGAGAGTACTCTTCTAGAGAACTGAATTTCCTTAGAGTATAACTTTGTTCGTACAGTTGATCGTCCAGACCGAAAAAGGGGTAAACTACCGTCGGACAAACGTGACTTCAAATTTCAGTTTAACGAGCGTGAAAGGCCATAAGATTGCTCGGCAATCATTTCATGTTTAGAGGGTCTGAAAAGTTCTTAAAAGAAGACTCATTATGTTTTTTGGGAGTCCCGAGGGTGAGGTCAAGAGTGAAAATGAATCATGTAAATGAGTCTCAAACTCATAATCCGGAAAAAACAACAAGGACTCTCGAGCCTACAATGATTAGAGACAGCATGGACACCATAATGCAACCAGGATCTACCTAGGGAATCCATGTTCCTATAAGCTATACCACCAACTCGCGACACTTATAAAGAAGCAATGATGGTTCCGTGTCGCAACCTGATGGGATCGATCCTATGGAAAAGGAATAAAGACAATGAGATACAAAATTCATGGTAGAAACCTAACCTATATGCTCAAGTTGATCATCTGACATTTTTCCACGGACCGTCAAACGTTATCCAAAACTCCAAAAAATTGTCCCAATACCTGATCATACCCTTCCAATGCAACTCCTGAATCATTCTAAATGGTTTTTGGTTTAAAGAAAATGATAAGGGGGGGCAAAAAAGTGACAAAAAGAGGCCAAAAAGTCTATAAATAGAAGCTGGCAGCTCATTATCACCATTTCTGATTTGGAAATTGACTCTGGAGCAAAAAACCTGCTTTGATAAAAGTGGTGATTTCGGGAGCTACAGTGGACGAAACGACTATCTGTCTGGACCAAGTACAAACTCTCTCATCTTGCAATTTAAATATTTAATTTTGCTTTGGGTTCCAAGTTTTCGGGGGGCGTCAACCTTTAAAAGGTTGGCCCTAGGTCCACGCGGGTTGTCTTAGGACAGGCTGCGTGTAAATTCGAGCAAAGTAAAAACTACACGCGTGTACACATGACTGTCAACATTACAGCCTGCGTGGACCCCCTTATTGAATATTTTTTTTTTTAAAAACAAGGGTTAACCCTCCTGAACTTTGGTGTTTTTCAAGATGTATGTTCACTGGAGAGAAAGAGAGCATGAGGAGGTTAGTGAGTTGGTCGGGGAAGACCCCAATGATGTGGTTGCCTTGATGCAATGTGGGCTACTCAAGTTCTTCTTATGTCCTTTTATGCGGGCACAACCTAGGCTACTTAATGCCTTGGTTGATTATTGGCATCCAGATGCAGAGGCATTTATGTTAGAGGGGCAGTCACTGGTGCCCACGACAGAGGATATATATTTTTTGACTGGCCTCTCTAGGAGAGGGGAACCAGTTAACTTTCGTACATTTCCTTTGGGTCCACATAACATAGTGGAATTGATAGGACTTTACTGTGAGGCTGGTACAGACCGATAGAGCTCACAGGTGCCTATAAGCAAGATTATTGACTTATCGTTGTAGGCAATTATGTTTCTTATTGGGCAAATCACTGGTTCTATGGCTCTACATCAGGCATCCCATGCACAAATGAACGGTGCAGTCCAGTGCTTAAATGTACAAATATTTGACTGGAGCTCCACGTTGCTAGATTGTATGAAGAGGCAGTTGACAAATTTCTAGTCGTGGATGCAGAGGAACTTTGGGTTTGGGACCATTCTATGCTCTTTCTTTTTTGAAAGAGTTCTGAGCTTCAGTCCTCAAGTAGTGGTACGAGGACATCAGGCCTCTCTTCCTACAGTTTGTATATGGGTAGTGTTACTTCCATGACAGGGCGGTGGAAGGACCAATGAGTCCTTTGACGATGATTTCTTTGCTTGGTTGTCATGACAGATCCCAGTCATAGAGGAATACCCTTATGCTGGGATTGATTTTTCGAGAGATCCTGAGATAATAGTACCTTCTGGTGAGGAGCGAGGAGAGATGGGTAAGTTTACATCATTGCTTTGTTGTTGTTTTTTTGTGAAACATATGTAATTTTTATGTTGTTTTTGTTATATATCATTTTTTTTTATATACCAGAGTATTTGATGGATATGTGTTTGTTGTGTGCAGATGTGGGACCAGTGCAACCTGCAGACTATGCGAGAAACATGCGTCGTCCTCGGTCAGGGGCCGCACCTGCCACCGTAGGGGGACCAACAACAGTAGGAGAGATTCTAGTCGGGGAGGCTGAGAGGGTGTTGAGACGAGTTGAGCGAAACTTTACTGTGCTCACTCGCACAGTCCCTATGGCAGAGATTGAGGATCTGCCACCATCTATGCAGCCTCATGTAGTGGGGGCACCATAGACGTGGGTCTGATTGTTTCGGTGTTTGGAAAACACTGTTGATCATTACAATAGGGCCCATAGGCCCTAACCTTAGTTAGATTTTTCACGTGCCAAGAGAACTACTTGTATATATGTTTTGAGGGCATAAGCCCCACGACTTGTTATTGGTCATATTTTTCAGGTGCTTTCATCCACCTATGTACTCTGGTGACTATGATATTATATATGGATTTTTATGTATTTTTGTGTCTTATGGATCATTTTTGCCTTTAAAAGTGTATTTACATGTTTATGTGTATGTCCTTTCATATGTGTGAAAGATGCCAATCTAAAATTTGATTAGCTAGAGTATCTGTAATTTGGTGTAATCTCCTAGGAACATGAAAATATGTAATATAATTGAAGCTTCGTTCTAAGAGATGTACCCTAAGGAATCGTCGGTGTAAAGTCGGATCATGAACATGGTAGACTCTATTTAACTGAGACACAACTAGTTGAGCATCGAGATAGACCCGGAGATGAGAGATACCAAATGACAAGGTGTCACAAAGCAACTCGATAACTGCACTATACTCGGCGACATTATTTATGGTGTCACCTAAGCATATACCTCCAGAAGATAATAACTGGCCTCGAGGTGAAAAAATTACCCAAGCTCCGGAGGCAAGCCTCCAAGTGTACCGGCTAGCACCGTCTTCATACCAATGAACACTTTGAATTCGCTTGACATCTGCCACAGTGACGAAAGATAACATAAAAAACAACACGTCCATAACACTAAAAGAAAATAGAAAGTTATAGTACAAAGACTATACATATGTTACAAAAAGTTACCCATGGTGACCTGCCTATGAATAATACTTCTTGACGTAGAGTCCAATTCTAGGCTCTGCCAAAGCATTCCCTTCAAATTCAACCAGATGATAAGAACCCTTTTTTAGAACCTCTTTTATGATGAAAGGTCCGAACCACATGGGTTTGAATTTTCCTGCCCCCAGGGGGTCCTTATCTTGGTCATAGACCAAGACAAGGTCACCTTCAGTGAAAATCCAAGGACGAATGGACCTATCATACTGACACTTGACTTTATGTTTGTGAGCCTCGTTGGCCAGGGCCGCATCACGACACTGCTCATTAATCCGCTCAAGGTATAATAACCGTTCTTCAAGTGGAGAAGTGTCTAGCAATAACTGTACTGCCAACTTTAGGGACGGGATCTGACATTCGATAGGAAAGACTGCTTCCAGACTGTAAACGATTTGAAAAGGTGAAAAATTGATTGCAGTCTTAACAGACGTTCGGTAAGCCCATAATGTCAAGTATAACATCAAATGCCAATTTGACTTGGCTGAGTTGATCATTCGTTGTAGGATGGTCTTAAGAGATTTATTTAAAACTTGCACCTGACCATTTGCTTAGGGGTAGTAGGGTGAAATGTTCTTTCTGTAACCCAAGCTTTGATGTTAACTCGGTCATCATCTGGTTCTGAAAGTGACTGCCATGGTCAGTGACAATCTCCCTCGGGACGTCGAACCTTGCTATTATCTGGTTGACTTAAAAGAGAGCTGCAGTCTCCCCATCATCTTTAAACGTTGGCATAGCTTCGACCCACTTCGTGAAGTAGTCTATGGCTACGATGATATAACGGTGCCCCTTGCTGAAGGACAGTTGCATGTATTGTAATCAATCCCCCACTTGGTGAAGGGACCAACCGTGACGACATGAAACATGGGAGCGGGATGTGCCCTCATCTTCCAAGAGAAGATCTGGCATGGGTGGCACTTCTTAACCGATTCGATACAATCTTTGATTAGTGTCGGCCAGAAGTAACCTGCTCGTAGAATCTTTTGGGTTGTTGCCAACCCAAAAAAATGACCACCACACGCTCCGGTATGGAAATCGTTAAGCATGATAATTGCTTCTTCGTGAGTGAGACATCGACGCAGGATGCAGTCTACACCTCTCCGATACAACGTATTATCGAGTATGAGATAATTCTTAGCCTGATGGCATATATGTCGACGCTCATCACAAGAAGCAGAGGTGGGGCACTTCAAAGTCTGGAGATAGATAAGTATATCTCTGTACCAGGGATCCAAATATGTGATCAAAAACATATCTCCTATGATAGGCGACTCTTCAGGCACAAAATCACCTGACTCAACCGAAAGTTCCGAAATAAGTTTTGCAAAGACCAGTGACTTTTTGGATTTCACTGAAATGAAATCTAAGTCAAACTCCTGTAGGACGACTATGCATCTACTGATCTTTTCTCCTATTACCCATCGTGTCAACATGTACTGGAATGGATTCACGACAGCAATGATGGTGGTCTTGTGAAATAGAACATAATGATAGAACCATTGAACAGCATGAACTACTGCCAACGCAAGTTTTTCGATATGAGAATAATTGAGTTCCAGTCCTATGAGGACTCGGCTCAGGTAATAAATCACATATTCTGAGAACAAGTCATCCTTCTGAACTAAGACCATGTCGATGGTTGACTCTGCTATAGCCAGGTATAATAAAAAATCTTTGTTATAGTTAGGTGTCCGAAGCAGAGGGGCAGTCGTGAGGGCATGTTTCAACGCATCGAAAAAGCGTTGGGAGATAGCATACCAATGAAAAGGAACGTCTTTCTTTAGTAAGCGCATAAATCCCTTTGTTATCTCAACATAGTTGGCAATGAAACGTCTTAAAAAGTTCGCCTTGCCCTGTAGACTCTGAAGTTGAAGGATTGTGCGTGGGGGAGGCAATTGAATTATTGCCTCAACCTTGATAGGATCGACCATGATCCTTGTTGTGGATACTATGAAACCTAACAAATGCCCTGATGTTACGCAAAAGTTGCACTTGTTTGGATTCAAGCGAATCCGGAAGTAGCGACAACGCTCAAAGATAAGTCGGAGGTGTGTGGGATGATCTGTTCTCTTGTGAGATCAAGATGCTAAATCATCTAAATAGGCCTTGACTATATGCTTGAGTTCATGGAAAGCAAAAGACATGGCCCGCTGAAAGGTAGCTTCAATGCTTTTGAGACCAAAAGGCATCTTACGATACGTGAATGTACCCCATGGATAGATGAATGTCATTTTGTGTTGGTCTTTGGGTTTGATTTGTATTTGGTTATATCCTGAAAAAACCGTCCATGAAAGAGAAGGCCTTGCAACCCGCACATTCATCAATTATCCCGTCGATGAATGGTGTGGGAAAATTATTTTTGGGATAGGCCTTGCTCAAATCACAGAAGTATGTACATACATGAATCATGCCTTGTTTTTTATTGACTAGCACGGGGTTTGACACCCATTGGGTCAAATGGATAGGATAGATAAAACTGGATTTTAGCAGTTTCTCAACTTCAACCTTAATGGATGATGCTTTCCTGGGGTTAACTGGACGAATCTTCTACCGAACAGGCTTGGCATCTAGATAAGTTGTGATTTCATGTTCGACTATTTTTGGATCGATGCCTAGCATTTCCTCATAAGACCAGGCAAAAACGTCGCAGAATTCTTTAAATAGATCTGTGTAGATTTGAATCTCTTCGGGGGAGCAGTCAGCTCCGACAAAAACATTCTCCACGGCGCTAGGGGTTCTGGAGATATTGATCGGTATGGTTTCAGTTATGGTTTCCATATTACCCTCAGCATAGACCTCGTGTGTAGTTAAGGGATTAATAGGACAAGACCTATCTCCAGTCATAGTCAAGGTGAATTCTCCGACTTCGATTCTGCTTAACTCTGGGAGGAAGTATGATCTATGATGAAGATTGTGCCATGGTTTGTACGGACTAGTCATTGCTTCAATTACTGCTTCATCAGAGGGAAAGACTAAGTCTAACGAATTGGTGTCAGCGAGAGAACCTTGAGCCCAAACAGGCTCTAGAAGCGGATCTAACTCTTGTGCAGGAGTTGGATCTGGGTTGGCTAAATCTTGCTGGACTAAAGAGTACGCTACTTCAACTACGGACAAGGGCATGGACATGCCTGGGTGCCCTGTCCCCTCCATCGTGGCTGATGGGGAAGGAAGTATCCATGGATCAGTGAAGTACGTCGTGCGAAATGATGAAACTTGGAAAATCTCAACCTTATGGTGGTCGGATATGAACTTGACATCGCCTTGAGGGGGTGGGTAATCGAAGGTACCCATCAAGAATGGGCACAAACCAACCCCTACGTTGACTATGCTTGGTTGAGGATTATCAATCATCAGGACCGCGGACACCCCCAATGAAGGGTCGGGTCTGGACAAAGACAATTGATCAATGGTCACAATCCAGACCTCATGTGGAAACAACAAGACCCGGAAAACTATAGCAACCACTGCTTGCATGGCATAAGTCCAACTCGTTCCTAACAAGAGATTGTAGTCGAGGGACGCATCGACTACTTCTACCTCGACGCACATGGTCTTCCCTCCCAACTACAAGAGGAAAGAGGGAATGATACCATGTGGTCGGAACAAACGATCGTCGAAAGCAGTGAGAAGAGTAGGCGACGGAGACAAAATAGGTTGGCCAATGGCCTTCCAACATGCCAACGACATAACGCATGTCAAGGAGCCCTCATCAACCACCGTGCGAAAAATATTTCGAGTAAAAGTTTTCATGGGATGAGCCACTACTATCTGAAATGCTACGTGGTAAGGAAGACGAGGTTTTAAGTTGGTTGTATCTAGCATGATGGTACCCAGATTACAAGTCTCAGTAGATCCTAAAGCGGTTAACAAAGCTTTCCTCTAGGAAGGGAAGCTTTGGAGGACCTCCAAAGCGGACATCACACAAGGGGTTTGAGACAAATCCTCCACCACAAAATAGTTCTGGGCGGCCCTTGTGTTTGGGTTGTGAGAAGATTTTTTGAACACGCCTTTTGGGATGCATGTCATTGTTTCACCCAAAGTCGTCTTAATCTGTAGAGGAAGAGATGGGAGTTTGACTTCTTTTCCCTTCTCAGAAGTTCTTGGTTTACTGTAGTCATGCGCTCTAGTCAATATAAAAGCATCACCCTTCATCATATATACATTCGTGGATGTGGGATTGTTTGAAGATGGAGAGGGTCCTTGACTGCCCCCTTTCGTGCTTGTAGAGGCTTGGGTTAGGTTTTGCCCATGCTAAAATGGATTGGTTAACATAGTAGGTTGTTGTTGTGTCACAAACTTTTGGGCCTCTATAAGCCGAGGACATTGGTGGGTCGGGTGGTCTTCCGTGCACAGGTTGTACGGATACCTCACCTTCTGTTTCTCAGTGTCGCCCCCGCCAGCATTATCAATGGATTTCTTATCCCCCTTACCCTTCTTTCATTTTTTTTTCTTTCCTTCAGGCTGTTGGGTGGCCTTTGGATTTGTCGATTACACTATGTGTACATCCAACGTTTTAGTAGGGGGAGTAGCCAAAATAGTAGTTTGGTTGGCCACTATGTGTTGTATAGACAATTGCTACAATTGCTTCGTCAATTTCTCATCGGGCTTTGTTTGTGTTGAACCAACAATACCATCGGCATGTGGTCCAGCTCTTTGTCTGGTTTATCAAGTATTGAGAGTGGCACATCTGGCAAGATCTCATATAATAAATCATACTAAGAATAGATGAGATCAAGCTATTGAGCTCTCATGATGGCGTCTTCTTTGGAAAACATTCCTGATGTTGCGACGTCTTTGGATAACTATGGGACCAAAGACTTAAGGAACCACTCAAGCAGAAATTTTGGTGGGAATGGCACCTTAATTAAACTCTTCCAGTGTATCCATTCTTGGATGTGATCAGAGATATGGTCCGCTTTTGTCTGTGTGAAATTGGCCAGCAATTTTGTGCCAGCGTCGTATCTCACAGGTAATTGGAAATGGTTTAGGAAGGCCATTGCCAATTCGCTGAAGGAAGAGTATATTAAGTGGTCGAGCTCAATGTACCATTTCACGACACTCCCAATGAGAGTACGTTGAAACAATCACAACTGCATGGAGTCATCTTTCAATGAGTTAGATGAGCACCAAAGGTGGAAGTTAGTCACATGATCGACTGGATCTTCATTCGGCTTGGCTTCAAACTTTGGTATGTCCAAAGGCAACTTCGTTTGCATAGGGGGCCAATGCATATCTTGACAGATAGGGTCATTCAACAACCTTGTCAAGTCTAGCAACTGCAAGGTTGCTAGGAAAGGTAGTTTGGGTTGTTGGTGATAACCTGGGAAAATGGGACCTAGAGTTTGACTGGTACCAAGTTGCCAGGAAAAGTTTGGCTACTGGCCTGGGTTCTGGTAAAAACCTTGGCCATGACCAGTGTATGGATTCTGTGTGTGAGTAGACATCATCGGCTGATTCCCAAAATAGGACATAGATGGATGGGCATGCATTACATTAAGAGGACTTTAGGAAGGGTTGCCCCATGCCGATCCCATGGGGAGAGGCATAGTACCTTGTCTCGGGTTTCATTGATGGTGGAAATAATTTCCCTAGATCGACGCTCCTGATGAGGGAACGGATCCCTGCCAAGAATTCCAAGGCCCTGATGCAGAAGAAGTTCCTGGGTTTGCCCCCTGTGCAAGAATAGGTTGTCTGAAACCGAGGTTGCCCCCAGTCGGGAAAGTAGTTGATGAGAAGGCGTTGTTACCAAATGCATCGAACAAAGAAAACAGTGTCGAACCTACCGGCATATTATGCAAAGGCAGTCCTTGACTCCCTGCTCCAAATAAACTATGGTGTGCAGGTGGCCCACAGGATTGCTAATGCGTTCCACCGAGCAAAGGGGGCGAAGGAGGTATATGACCTCCCCCGTAAGGGAAAGTGTTAAAAGGAGCTGAAGTGCCCCCCATGTGGCCTTGCAGAGGAGCGTTAGAGCTCCCTGCCCCCAGACCTAAAGTCTGTGAAGTGGAGTAGGAAAGTACAGGACTTGTACCTAAGCTAGGCATCCCGTATGAGAATGGAGGGCCTGTCGCACTTGGTGTGAAAGGGGTTGTGGCCTCCGCCATAGACGGGATCGGACCACTATGCGAGGTAGAGGCGGTCGAGACCATGGTGGCTCAGACCAATGACGGTGGGTTAGGAGGTGGAAACTCTCCTATGGTGACAACCGTAGTGGGAATTGAAGAATTCCCATATGGAGTGACAACATTTGTTTCCATTGCTGCGTGTGACATTGTCTGGCACTCGTAAGGGTGAATCGATACGATGATGGGTGTCGAAATATCAGTGGTTGGAGTGTCAGGTGGACCAAGAGCTTTCGCTCCAAAGTCTAAAATGGTCGTTTCCTCTGGATGTTGGTCGGGCACAATTTCTTGTGACCCGGTCGCTTCAAAAGACCCTTGTTGGTCTAGCTTTCACCTTAGTGGTGGCGGGGGTGGCTCCAGTGTAATCGGTGATAGGCCCAAAAGCCTTCGTGATCGGCGGATCTCGTGATCCTCCACTATGTGAGAAGATCAAAGACACTCTAGGGCTGTCTATTTGTTCAAAAAACAACACACACTAAAAAAGTCCCTACAAGATATAACAAGCAAACACTAAACTAATTGGAAGAACAGTTACAACAACCAACACTAGAGAAACTTACCAGTGCAAGTGCAACCCGAACACGGAAGCACCCTCTAGGTATGCTCTACAAATCATGTCCCGATGTCTATCCTAGGTATTGTCGTATACCCCCGCAGTCACTTGTGTATGTCCCAAAAAATATAGGCAACTAGATTGTCAGCGCGCGAACAATCACCAAGCGGGTACAATCGAAAGTCAGGTAGACCACAATGAGTAGGGTATCAAGCCCGAAACCTGTCAAGGGTATCGAAAGCAAGTGGTCTGGAAGACAACTGAGGACCTCGAATGGATTCGAGACCCACGAAGCTCCATGGCAAATGCAATCGATGAAATCCCAAGACAAGCCCTCTATATGTGTTCTCCACTATGATTGGTCCAACTTTGGAGGGGTTATCTCCACTACTTTTCCGCACACGACCTCGTGTTTATCCCCTATGTTAGAGACGGGTCCCAGATAAATTTCACGATACTGGACTTTGACACTCCCTAACTCAGACTCCAATGTTTGATTTTAATGGCCTTGAAGAGTTTCCTCTCCAACCTAATTCAAGGACCTAACCCTAAACTAGTTGGTTAACCCTACACACATAAAAGTCTAATGAATTTTAGATTTAGCGTTAATTTTTATGGCTTGTCTTAAGTCAAAGGTTATGAAAGTGAAACTAGTGATGTTTGAAAGACAAAAGCAAAATAATCATAAAGCTGGAAACAAAAACCTTTACTTCACTTAACTCTTAAACAACTTTTCAAACTTAAAAAAATTTCTAAGATCTTTGAATAGAAAACTCAAAGAAAAATTTCACTCGACTACAAGCTACTTATGATCTAAGTGAACCATCAAGAACTTATGAAAGCAAAGACTTTTCCCTGGTTACTAATGCAAAACAACATTTTTTAACCAAACAAAGAAATACAAGATTTTTTTTTTATTTGGATGCTCACAAAGCAAAAAGGAAAAATATCAACAAGTCAAAACCAAGAAAACTTCTGGCCTAAGTGCAGATCGCAAAGAGTCACTTTAAAAATCACACACAAGCAGATTAAAATCGGACTCTCACACTTGTCTAAAAACCCTATAAAAGAAAAAATTTGAGGAAAACTTCTAAATTAAAAAAGAAAGCTATTGTTGTGATCAAACCTAAGTTACTGACCGCTATGACAAAGACCCAAACCTGAGAGGTATAAATCTTGTCAACAGAAAGGATGACTACCTCACCTTCAACAAAATTTCTCTCTATAAGCACACTGCTGATAGTTCCATAGCAAGTCTGTCCAAGCGAGTTGTGTAAAGTCAGAGTGCATGTACATGTGTGCTGGCCTTATATAGGCTGCATGTATATCTGAAACTCTTAGACAAATGAAAAGCCAAGCAAGCCAACCTAGGCAGAGACTACTGGTACTGAGAACCAGAAACTCTTGAAGACTCAGACACTTACTTTAACATAAAAAGGAAAACAATTCAAGGAAAACTTCATAGAACAAACCAATCCGAGGTGAAACCTAAGCTATAGACTGCAAACAACAAAGACTAGAAAGAGTTCCAGAAAACCCCTAAGAAGGACTAATTCTAACAGGAAAGAAGATGACTGCCTCTTTAAAAGAAATTTTCTGGAATCATACACGCAACTGACACTTCCTCAGCTAGCGTGTACACACGTGTTGTGAGAATGCAGTGCGTGAGTACACACGTGCATACCTTATACAGGTCGAGTGTACCTATGTGGGTATCGGAAGAAAATACACTCAAGCAAAGAAACAAAGATAACTAGTAAGGAAAACCAGAATCTCTGTTAGCTCAGACTTTTGCAGAAACTTTAAAAACAGGAAATGAAACCAGTTCTTAAAAATACCCAAAAAATATTCCCCAAAAACCCTAGATAATCCCCAGTACGGTCGCCAATTCTGTTGTGAGTGGGAAATCCCTCTACGGACTAGAACTTAGGGTTTAATTATGCATGCAGAAAAGACCTAAAGATTTCTACTTTCTACCATCGTCCCAGACCTAATCCCCATTATTCTTAAGCAAATATATAGTTAGGAAGATCAAGTGAGCATACCTTATTTCAGGCGTTTGATGTAGATCCTTCCTCACACTTGGTCGCTTTTTAATTGTAGCTATCCTCCCAATGCTGACTTGCATTCACACAAAACAAACAACAAACTCCACATGCATTTGATATATAGACTAATGGGTTAGAGATTCAATAAACAAGTATGTAATAAACCATGTAAACCTCATATGGTGGGATGGGAAAAGTATTTCTTTATTATTAGCTTCAACAAATCAACTTACAATGATGAAGTCGGCCGCTGCTCCACGAACCTGGTTCTGGGCTCCTCTTCAACCGTCCTCCAACTTGTTTTTTCTATCTTTCTCTTTGCACAAGGATGGCTAAAGGGTTGGGACAAAGGGAATGCACAATCGGGTATAGCTTCTTTACTATGATTCTCCTCTTCCAAATGGGACCCCTAACCCTTCTTTTATAAGCTAGAAGAAGCTAGGTATTTGGTCGAACCCTCGGCCATGCATGGCCGGAAGGTTTAGTTAACTCACCCAAAGCTGTGTGTTTCGTCGACAAATTTCCTTTTTTCATGTTTTTGTAGGTACATGTGGGTTGTTTTGGGTCAGCTAGCGTGTACACACGTCCAGTAATGGAGTAGGGTGCATGGGCCTTTATAAAAGAGGTTTTTAAGAAGAGTTGTTTAGCAGTTCTTTGGAAAAGAAGGAATCTGAGATGGTCGGATGCCAAGTAAGCATGTCTGGTGCAAATTAGGGTTATAACAAGGCTGACCTAAGGATATAATATCATCATCTACAACACAAGAAGAAAGCAGGTCTACTTCTTCCAAGGATGGATATATAAAGGAAGGTCGGTGATCAACCGAATAAACAAAGAAAAATATGATCCTCTTTAAATGTGAAGGGAAAAACAAAAATGAGCTGATAAAGAACAACAAAAGTTCATGAAGAAATCTCATAAGATGATACCTAGTCATTCCCTTCATCTTTCTGTCAATAGGATCCTCCCCAGTGGAGTCTCTAATGTGGAGTCGCCAGGTAGATGATTACAGTCAATTTCTGTATCCCTCTCTTATCTACCATCAAGAGTTGGATCTATGTCGTTCTTCCCAGGGAGCTCTTCAATATCCTCAAATCCATCCCCGACAACAACACTATTTATGTTAGCACTAGGAATCACCCTCATACTATAATGAGGATAAGCCCAGTACCCATCAGTTTATACAATAAATGTAAATGAGTTTTAAGGGGGTAAAATGGATAAGACTCAAGATAATGACGTTCTAACTTAGAAAATCTAGGCTGGCATGCACAAGAAATTGAGGTCTTGTATCAATTTCAGTCGTTAAGTTGGAGTAAGGGTGAGTAGGAGGAAGATTTAGTGAGAAAGGTGTAGAGGTCCACTATGAACATCAGATTTTCCAATAGCCTAAGGAGGAAAAACTTAAGCACAAGGTCCTCTTGGATTCAAATTTCAAGAAGCTGAAAGAAATCATAACAGTACTATAATCAAACATTTATCATAATACAGTTACAACAATCCATGCGAATCAATCAAACATGAACTCTCTCGGTATCAGAGGAAAAATAAGACGGAGTAATAAAGTTGACTTAGATTAACCAAGATCTCTCAAAAAAAAATACATAACCAGAGAACCAATTGTTCTCAATCAAAAAATTACAATACAAGGGAGCCTAGCTCAACCATTCGACCTTAACAAAATATCAAAACTGCCTATATATACTAAAATGCTGCAACCACCAGGAATGTGATCAGATCACTTCCTTCAAATCCTTCAGTC
>ML820659.1:36033-67132 GCA_009831015.1 Picea engelmannii
TGAGAACCAGAAACTCTTGAAGACTCAGACACTTACTTTAACATAAAAAGGAAAACAATTCAAGGAAAACTTCATAGAACAAACCAATCCGAGGTGAAACCTAAGCTATAGACTGCAAACAACAAAGACTAGAAAGAGTTCCAGAAAACCCCTAAGAAGGACTAATTCTAACAGGAAAGAAGATGACTGCCTCTTTAAAAGAAATTTTCTGGAATCATACACGCAACTGACACTTCCTCAGCTAGCGTGTACACACGTGTTGTGAGAATGCAGTGCGTGAGTACACACGTGCATACCTTATACAGGTCGAGTGTACCTATGTGGGTATCGGAAGAAAATACACTCAAGCAAAGAAACAAAGATAACTAGTAAGGAAAACCAGAATCTCTGTTAGCTCAGACTTTTGCAGAAACTTTAAAAACAGGAAATGAAACCAGTTCTTAAAAATACCCAAAAAATATTCCCCAAAAACCCTAGATAATCCCCAGTACGGTCGCCAATTCTGTTGTGAGTGGGAAATCCCTCTACGGACTAGAACTTAGGGTTTAATTATGCATGCAGAAAAGACCTAAAGATTTCTACTTTCTACCATCGTCCCAGACCTAATCCCCATTATTCTTAAGCAAATATATAGTTAGGAAGATCAAGTGAGCATACCTTATTTCAGGCGTTTGATGTAGATCCTTCCTCACACTTGGTCGCTTTTTAATTGTAGCTATCCTCCCAATGCTGACTTGCATTCACACAAAACAAACAACAAACTCCACATGCATTTGATATATAGACTAATGGGTTAGAGATTCAATAAACAAGTATGTAATAAACCATGTAAACCTCATATGGTGGGATGGGAAAAGTATTTCTTTATTATTAGCTTCAACAAATCAACTTACAATGATGAAGTCGGCCGCTGCTCCACGAACCTGGTTCTGGGCTCCTCTTCAACCGTCCTCCAACTTGTTTTTTCTATCTTTCTCTTTGCACAAGGATGGCTAAAGGGTTGGGACAAAGGGAATGCACAATCGGGTATAGCTTCTTTACTATGATTCTCCTCTTCCAAATGGGACCCCTAACCCTTCTTTTATAAGCTAGAAGAAGCTAGGTATTTGGTCGAACCCTCGGCCATGCATGGCCGGAAGGTTTAGTTAACTCACCCAAAGCTGTGTGTTTCGTCGACAAATTTCCTTTTTTCATGTTTTTGTAGGTACATGTGGGTTGTTTTGGGTCAGCTAGCGTGTACACACGTCCAGTAATGGAGTAGGGTGCATGGGCCTTTATAAAAGAGGTTTTTAAGAAGAGTTGTTTAGCAGTTCTTTGGAAAAGAAGGAATCTGAGATGGTCGGATGCCAAGTAAGCATGTCTGGTGCAAATTAGGGTTATAACAAGGCTGACCTAAGGATATAATATCATCATCTACAACACAAGAAGAAAGCAGGTCTACTTCTTCCAAGGATGGATATATAAAGGAAGGTCGGTGATCAACCGAATAAACAAAGAAAAATATGATCCTCTTTAAATGTGAAGGGAAAAACAAAAATGAGCTGATAAAGAACAACAAAAGTTCATGAAGAAATCTCATAAGATGATACCTAGTCATTCCCTTCATCTTTCTGTCAATAGGATCCTCCCCAGTGGAGTCTCTAATGTGGAGTCGCCAGGTAGATGATTACAGTCAATTTCTGTATCCCTCTCTTATCTACCATCAAGAGTTGGATCTATGTCGTTCTTCCCAGGGAGCTCTTCAATATCCTCAAATCCATCCCCGACAACAACACTATTTATGTTAGCACTAGGAATCACCCTCATACTATAATGAGGATAAGCCCAGTACCCATCAGTTTATACAATAAATGTAAATGAGTTTTAAGGGGGTAAAATGGATAAGACTCAAGATAATGACGTTCTAACTTAGAAAATCTAGGCTGGCATGCACAAGAAATTGAGGTCTTGTATCAATTTCAGTCGTTAAGTTGGAGTAAGGGTGAGTAGGAGGAAGATTTAGTGAGAAAGGTGTAGAGGTCCACTATGAACATCAGATTTTCCAATAGCCTAAGGAGGAAAAACTTAAGCACAAGGTCCTCTTGGATTCAAATTTCAAGAAGCTGAAAGAAATCATAACAGTACTATAATCAAACATTTATCATAATACAGTTACAACAATCCATGCGAATCAATCAAACATGAACTCTCTCGGTATCAGAGGAAAAATAAGACGGAGTAATAAAGTTGACTTAGATTAACCAAGATCTCTCAAAAAAAAATACATAACCAGAGAACCAATTGTTCTCAATCAAAAAATTACAATACAAGGGAGCCTAGCTCAACCATTCGACCTTAACAAAATATCAAAACTGCCTATATATACTAAAATGCTGCAACCACCAGGAATGTGATCAGATCACTTCCTTCAAATCCTTCAGTCGGTGCTCGCTCTGTCAGGTTGTGTAGAACTCATTATGTCATACGCAAGCGAGGCATAGTTATGTGCTTTACAGGAAAAATTGCCCATAAGGAAGCTTTGGATCGTAAGTGTGCCTTCATGGTTTCTCTCTGCAACGTTTTCCATTTATGGGATGAGGCGAGGTCTTAACTGCTGCCCACAATCTTCAAAAACTATCTTCATTGGGATTAGGACTGGGCCTGACACCCATAATTGTTCTCAGACGGTGCTAATGACTTATGTGAGTCCATCCTAATGCCTCGAGGCCATGAATGGTCTCTGTCTGTGACCAATGCGAGCTTTGCAGGTGGCAGTCTGATAGCATATGCGTAGGGATGATGTTGAGCGAGGTGCTTGGTGAAAACGCACATGGCCCAACAAGTGAGCGACGACCATGTGGAAGGAAGCGATTGGGGGAGTGGAGGTTGGGACGAGGTTCTGGTGGCAAGGGAAAGGCAAAGGTGGCAGAGGAATGAGGGAGGTGTGATAGGCGGGGAGGAGGTGATGTGTAAGGGAGAGTGGAATGTGAGTGGGATAGGTGTCGGGAGGTGAGAGGAGGTATCGGGAAGGGAGATTTGATAGGTGGAGAGAGGGTGCTTGAGCTGCTTAGGCCTCCAATCTTTTCATATTCCCTGTGGAAATCATGGGTATAATGCCACATGATTTACACCATAATGCTCTCAAGGGTAAACCTCAATTTCTGTCTGATTCTTAAGAAACAGTCCGCAGATCCTTGTGTTAACAGGTGGCAACTGGGTCGAAGGCACTTCGTAGCTGAGTTCAGGTGCGTATCCAAGCGAATTTACCAAATTGTCGAACCATTCAACCTTGCACGCCCAGGGGGAGGACAGAGGAGGAAGGTCTAGGGTGGACGAGTGAGCAGAGGGAGGTTGCAGGTCTAGTTTATGGCAACGACCAAGCCCCTAATAATTATGCCAGTCGGACCCTCTCTTCGACTTGCCTCTTTGCCTCGGAATCAAGAGGATGCAGAGAAGAGGAGAGGCAAGAAAATTCAATGAGACGGGAGGGACACAGTGTAGAAGGGACTGAATGCTCTGGCTGAATCATAGAGGTACAAGAGACGAAAGTTAAGAGTGAACTGAATAACCCACCGCTGAGAGATATAGCTGGGGGAGCATGTTCGCATGACATGACCTGTTGGAGTACCATCCCATCGTCATAACATCGCCTGTGTGGAGGAGATGCATTGTCATAACGTCGCATGTGTGGGGAAGCTCGTGCAGATACTCTACCCGAAGAATGAAGTGTCGTGGTTTAACTCCCGTCATAAATAGTCAATGGTGCTAAGTAGGTGGAAAGGGACATGACTAGAAGTTGCCAAGTGTATGTCGACGAGATTGTGGGCACTATCTTTGCGATGACACCCCATCCAAGGGTTTTTAATTGATTATTTAATTTATAAACATTTACATTTTTATTTTAAAAAATAATAAAAAAATTATTCTCCACTTTAAATCATTTACTTTTTGTTATTTATCATTTGAAATTAAATTGATTTAACTTTCATATTAGGAATTTGTTTTTATGATCTTGATGAAATGCAATTTACAATTTCCATTATTTGGAGTCTTGCCTCGCCATTCTTATCTTCCTTCAACTTATAATTAAACTTATCACCATTTTTACCTTTAATTTATAATCCTAACTTATGACCAATTTTACCTTTCATTTATAATCCAAGTTTCGAGACACTTGTCTTATGAATTGCTACATTTGTTAACCTTAAGATGAGAAGATAAGTTTGAGGGGATATTATTGTTAATCTCACTTCTGTCCCTCTGCAAACTACTCTTTCTGGTCAGTAACCTGTCCAATCTCATCCCTGTAGAATACAATAAAAATGTGGTCAATACCATACCTGATTTCATGCCTGTAAATACAATACAAATATGGTTGCTCCAAACCTCATGGAAATAGATCCTTCATGGGCCATACTTATCTCAATTGCAGATTCGGGGCCATTGGATGCCCTTATCATCTTTACTGATATATATGTGTCCGGTACCTGGTCAGAAGATATAAGAAAATGGTTTGTCTGAACTGAAAATGGTTTGTCTGAACCGAATTCTGAGGCATTGGATGCCCGTATCATCTTTACTGATATATATGTGTGTCCAGTACCTGGTCAGAAGATATAAGAAAATGGTTTGTCTGAACTGAAAATGGTTTGTGTGAACTGAATTCTCAGGCAATAAAGACGAGACAACAGCTAATTAGGGTTGAAGGCTGATGGTGAGGACGAATCATACAGGACTTGTGTGGTGACAGAAGACCTAAAGTACCCATTCTGCTGAGAGGATAATAATGTCTTACTAAATGTACCCATTCTGCATTCATACGTCCGTTGATATTATAAGCCTGCTACCACACATGAGAGTTTGTGTTTTCTGCAATAAATTGTGTTCCATCCATGTTCTACCCAGTGCCCACCATCGTCAGACATACACCACCATCCACATGTGCAGTTGGAATCATCGACCACGTCATTTACTCACTTTGCTGTCAATCTGTGGGCTTCGTTCTTAAGAAGTACAGACAACCAGCACAGACAATCACCACCTCTGATCTTATGTAATTGGTTTTCCTAAAGACAAGCCTTGAATTAGAAATTGAAACTTAACACATGCCATACAAACCAATTTGACTAAAATAGACGTTGTAGAATCATATACCCAGTGCTTCAGCAAATATTACAATCAGTACTCATGAAATTTCAAAGCTTCCTGATTTCTGATATGGGTTTTGTTTTGTCCATTAGACATTGAAAGCTTAACTAAAAGATCGAACCTAGGTTTTCCACAGGGGGCCTACTATCATTAATTACTTTGGGTGGAACTCATGCCTCCTGTCTTTTTGTTCCTTTGAAGTTTATATACAACAACCTCATTCATATTGCGCTGAACTGAATCTGACACTGACAAACCAGGATGATTTGAAATCATCATCTGCCAAATTTTAATTTCTCAATCGTCCGAGTTTTGTTTTATTGATAGTTTTTAAATTGTAGGTAGAGCCGGAATAATCCAGTTCTGAGATCATCCCTTCACAGATTGAGCTGAATTATTCATGAGCTGCATGATAACAGAAGATTCTTCTTCATCTCAAACACTTAAAACAGATAGAATTTGATTTTAATTTCAGACTGACTGCGACTGAGTGCGCTGAAGTTTGAATGACCACCACCAGACATGATTTTAAATGTCTGTACGTATACTGCCATTTATGGTAGTTTTTGTTTGTGCGAATGGCTCGTCGTGCACATATTGTCGGGAGTGGTTGATCGACTGGTTTTACATAGAAGAAGCCATTCGAAATGGACCCGACTCCCGCCGACCAACAGCATACATCATCAAACGAACAACCAACCGACAAAGTAGTTTATTACAATTGAATAGTTTGGCCAAGACACTCAACTCAGACTTTGCTTCTAAGAGCACATAAAACAAATATAATATCAAAATTAATTAATGTGAAAGTGAAAATTATATATAAAGGAAATGAAATTAAAAAATGATCAATATAACAATAATATTGATGAAAATAAACTACATAATAATAGTATGTTAAAAGATCACATCGAAGTTAGGTGATGTAGTTAGAGAGTACAATGTAAATGCAATCAATTGTAAGAGGAACCTTTCCATTAGACTCATTGTTCCAACAAAAGCAATTTTTGGAAATTATAACTCTAGGCACAAAATAATATGCAATGGTGAAAGGTGAACAAACATTTTAGTAAACCTAATTTAACTATTAATGATGAACACATAGAGTATGAATATCAAATAAACAATTAGGTATAAGACAAACCAAGTTCATTGTCCCTTTTGGGTTGAAGGTGAGAATGTTGAGAGGTATGGAGTTAGGGTACAAATATTTAAGTAACCTAATTTAACTATTGACATGGAACATATAGATTAGGAATTTCAAAGAAACAATTAAGTATAATACAAACTTAATTTATTGTTTCTTTTGGGTTGAAGGTGAGAATGTTGCGAGGTATGGAGTTAGCGTTTCCATGGGTATGAAGCTTGTCCTAATTTTTTTGTTGCTTGTGAGGGAAATATAAGGTATAGCTCTATGGACAATATATAACTCTTACATTATGAATGTAAACACAATATAGTGGTTTTATTTTTAGATCACATCAAGAGCTGGTGGAACTTTGGGGGTGTAATTAAACTTTAAAAGAGGATCCGAGGTCAGATGCTATGAATCAAGTTCGAGACTAAGTACTGTCAAATCGTAGGCATGTAAGTGAAAAGAATGTACTAATTTGGAGAGGGGATTTAAGGTCGCCAAGTGATTGTCTATGCAAAGTTGATGTTGGAAAAGTTTCACCTATGTTCATTGATTAGTTCCTTTGTATGTCCCAGATAATTCTGTTCTACCTATTGTTGGTGTTGTAAGCCCATTAAGGAGAGTTGTTAGTCAAGTAACATGAGGATTCTTACTCGATCCTTGTTACTTGAATATGGAAGGAGACAATTCCAAGGTTTTAGTGCAGAGCTAGATTTTGGAGGTTTAAGATAAGGTGCAATATTGTTGAAGATAAAGGAGAAGGTGGGAAGGTGTTGTCATAGTCAAGTAGAAAGCCTCAAAGTTGTAAATGGATACGAGTTAAGTTAGAAAATGTGATAATAGTGGTGGGAGTAGATGTGGGCATGGTAAAGGTTTAAATCCTAATGGAGAAGGCTCAAGCTTATCACATCATGGGAAATTTCATAAAAAATCAATCTCTGGAAATGTGGATAGGAAACCTTTCTGAGAAGGGTTGGGGGACGATGATACTTTCATCAATGATAATATCATTGTTGGAGGGGATATCAAATTAACCCTTAATCAAAGAGAGATTTTTGGGGGTGGTGGAAAGGACGGATCCAGTATCTGAGTTCTTTGGTTATTTTTTGAAGTACAAAAACGGGTTGATGTAGAGCGTGTCAAAATAGTGCTAACATGGAGGAATGACAAGAAAGGAAGAGAAATAATTTCAAAAAGGTTGGACTAATTATTGGTTGTTGAAGATTTAATGCAAACATAGATAGGATGAAGTCTTGGGTAGGGCAGGGAGGCTTTTTAGATCAAATTCCTATCTTGTTGCAATTTGTTTATGAAAATGAGAATCCACCCTTCAATTTTAACCATTCTTGGTTAGAAAAATAGGATTTTAAATATTTGGTTGTGAGAAACTAGAAGCATTTTGATAACAACATTGAAATATAAAATATTAAGTAGTTCATCAATAATTTGAAAAGAGTAAAAAAATGAGGCAGTTGTTTGGGCACATCTCTATGCTTAGAAGAATCAATTAAAGATAAAAGAAATATAAGAAGGTATTAAAAATGTATTTTAAAAGAATGGGGTCAAGGTCTTATTATAGGAACAATTTGGTTCTCTTAGAAAGCTTGATGTGAGAAAGCATGATTTGTTAGACAAAGAGGAAACTAAGTGGAGACTTAAAAGTATAGTAATTTTTTTTTCTAAGGGTGATAGGAACTCAAGTTTTTTCATAAGTATGAAAGTCATAGGGGAAATGTGAACACTATATATATGGGAAATTATCTATTTGAATGGCTCCAAGGTCAACACCTTTAAGGATATAACTAAGGTGGGAAAGCAACATTTCAAAAAGTTATCTAAAAAACCTAAAGTATTTAATATAGGAGAAATTATAAAAATCATCAATTTATTCCCAACGCTCATTGATGAAAAGCTTATGGAGACTAGTCTACAATTAAGGGTTGAGGGGTAAGGTAATGAAACAAAAATATTTGACAAGGAAGACCTTTGAGGATTGGTATAATTAGGAAAGGAAAACATCTCAAGGAGGCTCGATAGTTTGGAAATCATTGATAAGGGATTTATAACTAATTGGAAAATGGGCAACCTAGAAGGTAGGGAGAGGGAATAATTTGAGAATAAGTGAAGATTCTTAGATCGAATGCAAAGGTAATTTTGTACTGTCAATATATTTTATCATAGACCTACATCTTATTGGGATTTACAGTTTGGAGGATGTTGCATTAAATGATGGATCAAATGTGTGGTCTCGGGAATGGAAGCGAGTAGAGGAGTTGAATCGGAAGGATGTTAAATATGAGGAATGTAAACAATTTGTCAAATTCCTAGATGCTAGTGCTATAAATTTTTCAGATTAAGAAGACTTAATCAAGTGATCCAAAAATCAAGGGTTTGAAGAATATACTACAAAAATGAAAGAAGGTCTATTTGGAGAAAGAATTTGGTGGTGGCAAGTAGTCTAGAAGTTAGAGTGCTCTTTAAAAGCTAAACTTTTCCTATGATTAGCCTTAGAAATAAATAAATAAATAAAATTGACCTAAGAAAATTTCCAAACGAGGAACATGTAGGGCCTAGGTAGATGTATTATGTGTAAGGGATGCAAAGAAACTATTAATCACTWGTTTGTTTCTTATACTTTCTCTAGAAAAGTWTGGTTGGAAATTATTCAAATTTCAAGTGGTTAAAACAAAGGGGTTCAAAGAAACTTCATAGAATACCTTAACTCTTGGATTGTAAACAATTCTACAAATAATTTAGGGATTTACCTTGTTTTGTCTAATGGGTATATGGGTTTCCAAAAATAAAATGATCTTTTAGGGAGTGAAAGTGAGTCTAACATATGTAGCACTTAAGATTAGTAGTGCATGTGATGATTGTTGGAATTCATCAAAAGAAAAGACTACTAGACTTTTAAGGGAACCTATTATTAACTATGATTAGGCTCGAGGTTTCTTTGATGGAGCTTGCTAGGGTTCTCCAAGACTACGTGGAGCTAGAGTTTTGCTTTGTCTTAACCAATCTCACCATTTCAATCTGAAGTTGGTTGTAGGAAAAGGTACCAAAAGTAGGTTTGGTATATTTATGTTATAATTCCTTATGAAAAATGCATTAAAAAAAGGTTTAAGGAAATTAGGAGTCCTTAAAGACTCTAAGTTAATGGTGAACTAGATCACCAGTGTGTGCAGAATTGACAATTTGGCTTTAAAAATTGTTATGATCCAAATCATGGAGGTGAAAGGGAGATTTGAAGAAATTTGTTTTGATTATGTATACTAAGAATTTAACTCTCTCGTTAATAATTTTTCAAATAAATCTCTTCCATTACAAGAGGGACTCCTTTCTGAGAAAGAGTTCAGAGGAGACATTGCCACAATACTCGCCTCCTGTATCCTTAACTATCTCTTAACATCCTGGATTTCTCATCTCATGCATTTTCAGTCGTGCTTGTGACCTCGCCACGTCGCTAATTGCTCCTACCTAACCGCGAAACCTCCCTGTTCCACACGCACTTCTCCACTTCCTGGTATAAAACCTGAACCTGACCCCCGAATTCCTGAAAGACCACATGGAAATTGCCACCAAGATGCTGGGACCAGTGGAACTGAGGTTCCAAAACAAAGTAGTGTTAAAACACTAATCATAAGTTAGTTTGTTAGTTAAGTTAACCTAACTGTTATTCAGTTACATGACAGTTATGGTCTTTTGTATTATATATGTACATCTATGTACATGATGATTTACAGAAGCATTGATGAATAGAGTATGCCTTTTCTGCCTCTGTTTATTTATCTCTGTTCTTCATAGTTTCCTGATTGCTTCAGTTATTTACGTTATGTTTCTACTATTTTCTTTATTATGAATCTAACAGTGGTATCAGAGCCACCATTAATGAGAGTCGCTGGGAAATTGTGAGAGGCGGATCGTTCTTGTTGACCGAATTGTTGCTCTCCATGGGAAATTGATGTTGGTGCACCGAGAAGGAGAAAGGGAGATCGCTCACGGCCTTTGCGTGGAGAAGAGAAGGAATGCTACTGGTGAATTTGTTGACTGCTCCGAGGAGAAAATCGAATTGCTGGAAGGATTGGAACAGAAGGCAGATCTTTCGTTGAGCATGGCATGGAGCACCCACATGAGAAGAGGGCGTGGAGCACTGATCTGAAGCACATAAGTGATCTTTGTTTTATTTAATGGCAAGAAGAATCTAGTTCGTCTTTGTTTTATTTAATGGCACAAAACTTCGCTGGAAAATGTGACCGATCTGTTTTATTGAGGAGCTTCAAGGTGTTAATCCTACGTGTACCCTTACGACCTGCAATCTCCGTTTGAGCAAGAAACATCTGCATAAAAGAAGGAACGTTGGCAAAAAGAGAAACTTCAACTTGGACGGATCTTGGAAATTAATGAGGTGATCTTCATTTTTATGATTTTATAAACTTCCCTTTAAAACTCCTCTCAAAATTATAAAAGGTTATATGACGTCATTTCCAAGGTAATGAAATAGTTAATTGGCATTATAAAAGGGTATATGACATCATTTCCAAAGCATCATATGGTGAAATAGTTGAGAGGCATATAAATTTACGGTTCCACTAATTTAGTCATTTTTGGTTATAAAACATTACATTTCCTAAAGAACATTAAAGTATGGAGGGTTAACCTTATGAAAGATTTTCTAAGATTTTTTATTTGGGAGTAATAAGTGTATGAAAGATTTTCAACAAGTTTTTTATTTGGGAGTGATGAGTGATTTCATTAAGTTATAAAAAAAAAATATTTCAAGGGAAACTTAAAGAGTTATAAGGTGTATTGCTTTTGCAATAGGAAGATTTTGATGTGTATTTAAGGAGTTATAAGAATGTTTGCAAATACAAAATTCTTTGTAATTGGAGTTATAAGGGTTTGTTATTTATTTGAAGACTTTTTGTAAAGGTGTTATACGGAGTTTTTTGGAAGTTATAAGGAGTCTTCTTTGACCCACCCGAAATTGAATAAGGGGGTCTATCTTAGGATCTTTGTGTGCGTCTAAGTTATTGGTTATCATGTAGTTTTTGGCAGCATTCAACGAACAATTGCTCTTGGCATGCACAACAGGATACAGATCCTGTGTTTTTTTTTTAGCAGCATTCATACAAGGAATGATTGCTCTTCGCATGCACAGCAGGATACAAAATTGAATTTTGTGGCATCAACATACAAGCATCTCTCTTCCATATTCTGCATAATGGAAAGAATTGAAGAAATATTTACAATATTGCGCACATTAATTAACTCAACTACAAAATCTACAATTGCAATAAACAAGTGCACCCTCAGCACAGTGATTTCTTGTTTACAAGTAATGCACAAGAAGATTGATATGTTCAAACATCAAAACAAGTTGTTGTCTGATGAGTTAAGTTTTCTTCGACACCAACAATGTGATTTTAATGATATCAAGGATGAGGATGAAGATGCTCAGTTGACTAGTGATGAAAGTCATAAACATGAAGATCAATTAGATGAAGTCCCTATGTCAGAAAAAGTTGCAGATAAATGTATTGTTTGACCATGGGAAGAATTACGATTTAAATGAAACCGATATGGAATAGGATATGAAAATGATGCTAACAATTTTTTTCATATTCCTAATTATAGCGAACTTGTTTGCTTTGTGAGTGGAGGTTTTTTGAATGATGATAAGACGACAAAGCTTGCAGATATTGATAAGGAACAGGTACAAGATATAACTGATGATGATGTTGCTAATCGGTCGGATAAAGAACCCATACAGTGCAAACACTGTCATCGGTTTGGCCATGATAAGTCAAACTGTTTTGATCTTCACCCATGCAAATTTTGTGGGAAGACAAATCATCAATCAGTAAGGTGTCAAAAGCGCAAGAGGAAACAAATTCATTTTGAATGGTTAGGGAATTGTAATTGGCGTTTGGAAGCTAATTTATTGGAGTAGTCTTATCACCGAATTTATACACAAGTACAGTCGTACTTGATTGGAGATATTTCTACAGTTGATGGACATGAATGTTTTTCAAGATTTGTTGATTTAGGGTATGATCGGGGCCCAGTTGATGTAGTCTTCTGAGTTGAAGATCGAGTCTTCAGACTCCATCGGAAGACAATTTGATGTGCTGGATCTCTTCTTGGCCATACTTGCGAATGACGGTCAAGGGAATTGGAACCACTTGTCCCTGATAGGGGGTAAATCTAGTTGAGTCAGGTTCCAAGTTTGATTTAGAGCCTGTGAACAAATGATATTGTTTTTGATATGGTTTGTGGTCATCTTAAAACCACCAATTGAGTATAAGACATGAAGTTCTGCTTGTTATATTTTCAGATTTTTGAGCCTTGAGCTCTTGTTAGTTTATGGTCAACTTAAAACCATGTCATTTAGTAGAAGACATTAGCTTCTACTAGACATTCGGTTTGTGGTCATCCCGAAACCACCAGATTGGTTTGTGGTCATCCCGAAACCACCAGATTTGTTTGTGGTTTTCCTGAAACCACCAGATGAGTTTGTGGTCAACCTTAAACCACCAATTTAGTAGAAGACATCAACTTCTACTATTTTCTTTTCAAAGTTCAGAGAGCATCTTCAGCCAGCCTTCTGAATATTCGCTTGACACATGTGATTGTCAAGTTGTGGCAGTTTTTCAGGCAAGAACGAACTTATGATTAAGGGGGGACGTTAAAACACTAATCATAAGTTAGTTTGTTAGTTAAGTTAACCTAACTGTTATTTAGTTACATGACAGTTATGGTCTTTTGTATTATATATGTACATCTATGTACATGATGATTTACAAAAACATTGATGAATAGAGTATGCCTTTTCTGCCTTTGTTTATTTATCTCTGTTCTTCATAGTTTCTTGATTGCTTCAGTTATTTACATTATGTTTCTGCTATTTTCTTTATTATGAATCTAACAAGTAGCTCTCCTTCCACCCAAGAAAACCACTGAAACAGAGTACCAACACAGAGACGCCTACGCAGGAAAACCGGTCGCTTTCCTAACATGAAACCGATATCAAACCCTCAATATTGACTGCACCAGGATTCTGAAGCCTGGGAGACAGAAGAACCAAACCAGGGTGGTTCCCTTCTCCCTTGGAAAACTGGAAAACCATTGCAACAGACTATCAATACAACGTCGCCCATTCTAAAAAAACTCGCACACAACTTACTGAAGATATTGAAATCAGTATAATAGTATTTCCATGAGAAAATGGATATCTTAATGAAAAATACAAATAAAATTCTTAACAAAAACACATAAGAGATCTACAAAACATTTAAATTCCAAAAAGATCTATAAAATCCAAAGAACCCAATGTCTATTATAGAACCCCTTCGATTGCCCCTTCAAAATTTGGATCCCTAACTAGAGATCGCTTCTTACAGAAGCCACGGGAGTCCCACGAATTGGGAGAGGAAGAGACCAAAGGTGAAAAACATCGCTAAGAAGAAAGGAGGGTGTGTCATGTGAGAGATAGACTCGCGTAGAGAAAGAGAGCAGTAAGAGGTGCAAGAGACACTCAAAGAGAGAGAACATACAAGACAAAGAGGAAGAATTAGTAGCAGCGAAAGGCTCGGAGGAGAGTTGCTAAGTTATAGACACACAGACAGATGGTGCAATGAACTGAGGAGTTCAGTCAAACAGATCAAAGAAAGGGAAGTAAGTGGAGATATCTCCTTGAATAAAATAGGAGCTCGTCAAACTTATTGATGATCATCTCGAAACAGAGAAGACCAGGATTCTAACTAGAACGATAAAGGGCCGCAACTTGGTACTTGCTACACAAAAAATAGCACTAGTGAGGGGAGGTCGCCAAGGGAATGTGTAGTAGAGAAGGGACTCTCTTGTGTAAAGAAAATACAGTTGATAAACTACCTGATAAACCTATGGAAGCCCTGAGCTCAGTGGGAAGGGGGAAACCTTTGTTGTTGTTAGAGGAGGAAGGAGAGTAACCTTCCTAGGTCATCTGAACCTCAAGACCAACTGAATCATTCCCTTGTGATACCATGACTTGGAATAGGGGTGGCTCATTGTAGGATGGAACTCTACATTATGGCCTAAGGTTGGGAGGAAAGGCGTCCTCTCTCAATCAATTAGTTGTTGATATTTTCCATGAACAAATAAGTGTCTAACTTGGCTTGTTTGAAACTTGATAATGTTGTGAATATGTAGTTTTCTGGCTTAATGGGAAAATATGAATGCATGTAAATGATGAGTTGAACTTCTATGCGAAATGGAATGTGCTTGTTTGCCTTCACTGCATAAATTTGTTAACTCATGAGGTTAAGTTGATTCAGGATGGTCTATATCCTTCGAAATCTCGAAGCTTAGGATGAAAGTTTGCGAGATATGGACAAAATCTCCATTTGGAAGGGGACATGAGTACCCTGGTACATGGAGAGTCTTAGCAAGGGTTTAAGAGCCTTAATCCTTGTTAAGAGTCACCTATCTTAGGTGGAAATATTGCAAGACATGCAAAATATTCACTCAAATCCTAGGTGGAATGTCTTAGCCAGTTCAAACCTGGGATCCCAAAGCTATAGAATTTTGGTGGAATATTAGAAAATGGTAAGAGGAGAAACCTTGAAAGGTTTAAGCCTGAAATCATACTACTACCCTCGAAGAAACCAACGCTTTAAGTTGGGCAGGTCCGTAGCTCTAGATTCAAAAAAAGGAGCAAATCCACATCGTTGGTTAGATGGTGCTACATTCGAAGTAACTAAAGTGAAGTCGTATTCTAGCTCTAATGGGGAGACTCTCAAATCGATGAGGATTTTCATTCTATCAAAGAGTGACTCGAGATAATTCTAGATCATTGGATCCAATAAGGATATCATTGGAGGAGGGGTTTGTCGAAGGTACGAAAGGAGGATTGAAACAAGAGTATGACGATAGGAACTTTGAGGATCATAGATCCACCATGAGGTCCTAGTTGTTGGATTTGGAAAGAATCGCTCGGAGGAAGAGGAAGTGAAAACCCTGACAAGAAATATTCCTTAACCCCGAAGATCACAATGACTGTGAGATCAGATGAACGAGGATCATTCGATCCATCAGAGAGGGTGTGATCATAGTGAGTTACTCATAGTGGTTCAAGGAGCCGAAACATAGACAATCTGAGGGGGAGGAATCTAAGAATGGAGGAGGACCGTTGATTGCTATATGAGTGAGATTTGATCTCATCCATAGATTATATGGATCCCATTTGCTAGCATGAGGGATGGATGATCAAGCATAGAGTAATTTTCGAGTGGATGGGGACTCCAATGTAAATCATAGTTGTTGAAATCCTAGTCCCGAGGGACATTAGATTTTGGAGGATGATTTGTCTAGATATCGTCGTCAGAAGGTAAATTGACTCAGATGGTTGGGCACTCCGATGGGAATGAATCCAAATCGCCACAGATTGTTAATATGAGTAGGACAAGCAATCTGATCGTTCAATTGAGAATGTTTAAGAACCTAGGCACTTCATTGAATTTAGTGGAGAAACATATTTGAGATTTAATAAGAGTTAACTTAGTTTAAATTTTGATAAGAGAATTCCTCACCTAAACAATGAGTGAATCCCATAACATGTCATGAGAAGAAGATAAAATTCGACATCACACCAACCTAAGTAAGATTTATGGGGTCAAGTGTGTTACATAGTGGTAGCAGAGAAGAGTTCAAACTCTAGGATTGAATGGGTCACTAAGGCTTCTTAAAAAAAAATTAGAAAAATTTTGATGATGCCTGGCATGAGTGTTTTGAAATGTTGATGTAATTTCTAACAAGGGTTGTTGTTTCAACATGTAGGATGTACTGAAGGGAAAGAAAAAGTGAATTATGGAGCACAACATGCAAGACACCTTACGGTTAAGAGATGAGGAATCTGATGGCTGGAGGGATAGGGAAACCCCTCCATATTTTATGGCCACTACTATAATATTGAAGGAAGATAATGAGATGCTTATGAGAGCCAATGCTGAATAGGGAGATCTGAATGTAGTGTTGCTATAGAGCTTGTCTGGAATTCAAAAGAATCTATAGCAAGACCCTAGCAATGTAGAGTTGCAACAATCAGAAAGGTTGAAAACCCCTTCAAATTCCCAAAAGCACGGATTGTCTCACAACGATGTGGGAAAGAGTTATTCCAAGAAAAGTCATCGGAATGTTAAGAAGAGAAAAACTAGTGAAAGTATTTCCATGAGGTCATATAGCAGGAATACTTCTTTCAAAGAACTATCCAGTAGATACACTGGAACATGTGTTCCTAAGAAGAATAAGAGAAGACATTCTCAAAATTTTGTGACTGAAGAATTCAATAAAGTTAATTCACCCACCTTTGATGGAGAAATTAAGAAGGGAGAAGAAATCAAGGCATAGTTGTTTGGTATGAAGAAGTGTTTTCGGATACAAAATTATTCTAAAAATACCAAGGAAAGAATTTTCATTTTCAATATGAATGGAGGAGCTTCCATTTGGTAGGAGGGCCTCAAGGAAATCAAAGGATTGAAGGAAAAAAAAATGACCTAGAAGTAGTTTTAGAAGTACTTCAAGAAGGCATACCTATTGGAGAAATATTATGATGATAAAATCAAGGAATTCCATGAGAATAAGTTGGTTCATCTTACTATGGATGCCTACGCCAAAATATTATTGGAGTTGTTACGGTATGTACCTTATCTCAAGGATGAGAAGGAAACAATGTAGTGTTTTCTCAGTGAGTTTCCATAATTCTATGAGGACATAATTGAATTTGATAAGCCAAATACATTGGAGGACACCATAAGGAAGGCCAAGTTTTGTTATGACTAGTCTAAACAAAAAAAGAACCTTATAAAGATTGGAAGATAAAGGACAAGAGTGGATTCTAGAAGAAGGGATCCAATTCACTTCCATATAAGAACCCAAAGAAGAGTGCATAGTTTGGTCAGTCAAGAAAAAGTGTGCATCAACATAATTTTCCATCACATAGTGGAAATAGGCCAACAAAGTATGAAAGAGAAAGAAAAAAAGATCCTAAGGAAGGACCTTTGCATTGTTTTGGTTGTGGAGAACCATACATGTTGAGGGATTGTACTCGTAGACAACATGACAGCAAGAATGTGTATCAAGTTCAAGAAGAAGCTATTTTCAATGATGGGGCCAGAAGTGTGCCAACGATATATGCAGTTGTGGAGAACTGGCAAGAAAACCACCAAGATTCTATAGTGGAGATAGAAGGTATACTTTCAAAGCAACCTATTTCTATTTTAATTGACCATGGATCTAATCTTAGTTATGTTTCACCTCCATTTGTTGAAGCATGTGCCTTAGAGAGGAAGAAACATGAAAAATCATGTTTAGTTCAATTAGCCATAGGTACTAAGAGAAAAGTGGTTGACGTCATAGGAGATTTTCCATTTGAGATAAGTGGAATATGTACACAAGCATCCTTTAATATCCTACCCATAGGATCATATGATGTACTACTAGGTATGGAATCCCACAAGGAAAACTTGAATTGTTATGAGAAAACTTTGGAATGCGAAGAGGAAGAAGGAAATGAAAAAGTTTTGCAAGGCATTCGGAAGCCAGTTTCAGTAAGGAAAATATCGGCGTTGCAGCTTAATAATTTGAGTTAGAAAGGGTTCCCCTTGTATGCTATACAAGTGCTTAACTCAGTACAAGGCAAGGAGTTGAAGGCTGAAGATCACCCTCTATTGTCATAATTTAAGGATGTATTTCCAGAAGAGGTACATGAACTACCTCCAAAGAGAGATCTTGATTTTTCGATAGATCTTGTACCCAGAGCAGTACCAGCATCAAAAGTACCCTACAGGATGAGTACACCAAAGTTGGTGGAGCTAAAAGTACAACTAAAGGAAATGTTAGATAAATGTTACATCAGGTCGAGTGTATCCCCATGAGGGGCACCAACCATGTTTGTAAAGAATAAGGATGGTACCTTGAGACTGTGTATTGACTATAGATAGTTGAACAAGATGACCATCAAGAACAAGTATCCTTTACGATCTCAATCATGTAGTCGAAGATTATCTTGACGATCTTGTTTCTCACTCCCATAAGAGAGTGGATCACCCTAAGCACCTTCGACTAGTCTTTGAAAGATGTCTCCATTATCTCATCCACTTAAATCCTCATAAATTCATATTTTGTGTTAGGTATAGTCGTCTTCTAGTATTTTTAGTCTCAGAGACTAGGATTATGGTAGATATGTTAAATGTTGAGGCAATACTTTGATTGCCTCCCTCGCGCACTATTCACCAACTTCAAGGTTTATAGGGGAAAGCTAATTTTTTACGTCGGTTTATAGTAAACTATGCCAATATTACTAAGGTTTTCATGCGTATTTTGAAGAAGGACACTCCTTTTATCTAGGATGAGCAAGCCCAGGAATCCTTCGATGCTTTGAAGAAATCCTTGGTATCGACACCTCTGTTGAAGTCTCCATATTATAGTAGAGATTACTTACTTTATGTCGCTACGTCCGAAGAGACGATTGGAATGGCATTGGTTCAAGAGGATGATGAGATCCGTGAGAATGTCATTTACTATATTAGTCGAAACTTGGTCATCCCTAAACTCAAGTATTCTCATGTTGAAAAGTTATCTTTGTTCGTCGTTCATGCAGTCCAACAGTTACGAAATTATATATTTCTTTGCAAAACTAATGTGGTTTTCGATGTCAATCCATTTCAATACGTCCTTACCAGGCATATCATAGAGGGAATTTACAATAAATGTATTGTCATTCTACAAGAGTTCGATCTCGGTTTCGCTTCTGCGAAACCCAAAAAATCACTAGTCTTTGCCGAGTTAATATCTGATTTCCCTCGACTATATGAGGATTTTATTCATGTTGATTCATTTGCATATGAACACATTTTTCTCGTTTCGTCATCAGACCCCTGGTATGGAGACATTGTTCTATCTCCAAACTTTGAATTTCCCTCAGCATCTCTCGCGAGATGACCGACGATGTATATGATACCAAGCTAAGAACTACATTATCATCGACGACACTCTACATCGTCAAGGAGTAGATAATATCTTGCATCTTTGTTTAACTCACGAAGAAGTTGAGTCTGTTCTAAATGACTGCCATAGTGGGGCTTGTGGTGGTCATCTATCTGGGTTTGTGACATCCCAGAAAATTTTGTGATTCAGTTATTTCTGGCCATCTATATTTAAAGATTGCATTGAAGCGGTTAAGAAATTTCACCCCTGCCAAGTGTTCACTCGGAAAATGTGCTCGCATCCATCCCCTCTCTGTCCAATCATTAATTTCAGTCCCTTCACCAAGTCGGGGGTGGAATTTGTGGATTGCATCCCAACTTCGGTTGGGAGGCATCAGCACATTATCGTGGCTGTCGACTACTTTACCAAGTGGTTTGAGGCCATTCCTACAGTTAAATCCGATGGAAATACTGTCACCTTCTTCGTATTCAATCAAATTATATCTAGGTTTGGAATCCCGAGTGATATTGTCATTAATCATGGTAGTCACTTTCAGAATGAAATGATGGAAGAACTAGAATCTAAATTGGGTTTTAAGAATGGTCATTCTTTCCCTTACTACCCTAAGGAAAATGGGCAAGTAAAGGTTGTGAACAAGTCTCTCAAGACCATTTTGTAGAAAAATGTTAGCCAGAGCAAATCTGGTTGGCATATCATGCTATAACCTGCACTTTGGCCATATCGAACCTCGGTCAAGACTACCACTGGGTTTTCTCCTTTCCAATTAGTACAAGGTGTGGAGTCGATCTTACCTATTGAATGTGAAATCCCTTCTCTTAGATTGGCAGTTGCGCTCCTACCTAACACTTTTGATTTCGAACGATGCCTCATACACCTAGAGAGTATAGATGAGCAGCATCAAGACGCCTTTATGACTATCGAAGTGAATAAAATACGTGTCAAGGTACAATATGATAAGTCTTTCTATCCTGGGTTGTACATTGAGGTTGACTTGGTCCTTCTATATGATCAAGCCAAAGAACCAGTGGGGCCAGGAATGTTCAAACCCATGTGGCACGGTCCCTATATCGTGTGACGTGTCTTAGAAAAAGGAGGCTACGAATTAGAAGATTATGAAGGGAACATTTGGTTGAGCCCAGGAATGGGATCTATTTGAAAATATATTACACTTGAGCCCCAATATTGGGTGTAACTCTTTGTATACTAATGTAATTTAGTGTATATATCTTTACTTTTCATCTTCATCTTTCTTATCAAGTTTTTCCTTGGTTGGAAGATGTCAATGGAGTCTTCGTACTACTTAGGATTCACAGACGGAGCCAGTTGTCATACACGGAACTTGGATTCCACCACTTGGATTATTTACTCACCCGAAGGTATACTGGTGTCTTCAAGTGGTGTATTCCTAGGGCCATCCATGGACAATGTGGCCGAATATAGCGTCGTGATAGAACTTTTGCACGATGCCATTTCACATGGAATTTGCTCGTTAGAGGTTCGCCTGGACTCCTAGTTAGTAGTATGTCAGTTGAACGGTAGTTACCATGTGTGTGACCCTACGTTACTCCGACGATTCCTACGGGTACGAATTTTGGAACGACAATTTGATTTTATTACTTATCATCACATACCTAGGAGTTATAATTATGTATCCGATGCATATGCTATTTTTTTTTAGATTGGCATTTGTCACATAACTAATGCAAAGAAAACACTCTCATCAATGTACACATTGTAAAATAAGTAAAGTTGAAGAACCTTGTTTTTCTATATTTCAAAAAATATGATGTTTATAGTACCAAATTAGGGCTAACACCCTCAATATACATATATGGGCAATCATACAATGAGTCACAACATCTACTCCTATGGCTCCGGATGAGTATCATGATGCAAAACTACGGCGCTTGTGAGATGTTGAAAGAGTCGCACCCAAGCATCGGGCATGCCTACCACCTGCCACTACATAGCCTCTGGCAGGTCCTCCACTTGAACAATTGGAATCCTATGTGTCAAACGAGACAGGTTTCCATGCACGTTTTGAAGGACTCTCTTTGCATCCCCTCCCGCTGCCTCATCTCCCTGGTGCCTCTATCGATGTCTTGAAAGTTCGTATGGCCATCGTGGACCTACGTCGGTGTCACATACATGTCTAATTAGTACTTAAAATCATCCAAAAATATTTTTAATTTCCTATATAAAAAGACAAAAAAATGAAATATTTAAAAAACTTTGACATACCTATATCTCCGTAGGAAATTCCTGGTGGTAATGGCATGTTAGGGTCCCCTCTAAAGTTGATCCCTACATAAGGGTATTCATCCATAGCTATGGCATGTTATCTCCACCATGGGAAGAAGTCTTTGTTGTAGGGTGTTGGAACCCTACCTCCCCCCTGCCGCCTCATTACTGTTATAACCCTAATTTGCACCAAGCATGCTTACCTGGCATCAGGCCATCTCAGATTCCTACTTTTCCAAAACACTATTGAAAAACTCTTTAAAAAACCTCTTTTATAAGGGCCCACACACCCTACTCCATTACTGCATGCGTGTACACGCTAGCTGACCTCAAACAGCCCGTGTGTACCTACAAAAGCACGAAAAAAGGAAAGTTGCCAATGGAACACACAGCTTTGGGTGAGTTAACTGAAACTCCTGGCCATGCATGGCCAAGGGTTCATCCAAATACCTAGCTTCTTCTAGCCTATAAAATAAGGGTTAGGGATCCCATTTGGAGAAGGAGAATAATAGTAAAGAAACTCTACCCAATTGCACATTCCCATTGTCCCAACCCTTTAGCCATCCTTGTGCAAAGAGAGATACAGAGAAAAGAAGTTGGAATATATTTGAAGAGGAGCCCAGGATCAGGTTCCCATAGCGGTGGTCGGTCTCAACATTGTAAGTTGATTCATTAAAGTTAATAAAGAAATGATTTTCCCGTCCCACTATATGATTTCTTCATAGTTTAGAGAATATATGTTTGAATATCTAACCCATTAATATGTAGAACAAATGCATGTAGAGTTTGTTGCTTGTTTTGTACGCAGGTAAGTCTTGGGAGGATAGTTTCTAACAAGAGATCAAGCGTGAAGAAGGATCGACATCGAACGTCCGGAACAAGGTATGTTCATTTAACCATGTATTTGCTTAAAATAAATGGGGATTAGGTCTGGGATGACGGTAGAAAGTATGATTCTTTCGATCTTATATGCATGCATAATATAACCCTAAATGTTAGTTTGTAGGGGGATTTCCCACCACGTGGTCGGTCTCGACATTGTAAGTTGATTCATTAAAGTTAATAATAAAGAAATGTTTTTCCCATCCCACTACATGAGTTCTTCATGGTTTAGTGAATATATGTTTGAATCTCTAACCCATTAATCTGTAGAACAAATGCATGCAGATTTTTGTTGCTTGTTTTGTACACAGGTCAGTCTTGGAGTAGGGCGCGTGGGCCCTTATAAAAGAGGTTTTTTAAAGAGTTGTTCAGCAGTGTTTTGGAAAAGAAGGAATTTGAGATGGCCTAATGCCAGGTAAGCATGTCTGGTGAAAATTAAGGTTGTAACAATTACCTTGGTCCACCATTCCATGGTTGGATCACGAGGTCCACGTGGAATGATCTCAACTCTAGGTCCCAAAATTGAAACCCGCTCAAAGAAAAAGCTACACAAGATAGAAGCGGACCCAAAGTTCCTCTTACTACCCTGTTTGCATTGTTTCAACTGGATCTTCATGTTAGCCAGTAGTGAGGTGCATCATTCGTACATAGTGGGTCTCAAGCATTCTACTGAGTAGAACATAAGTGGCCTCGATGCCTAGTGCAAAGAGGTCGATCCTGTGATCCGTTTCAAAACAAGGACAACAATATTCAAGATTAGATTTTTTATTGCTTGAATGGGAAGTTGGCTCCCAACCTTCTCGGTCCCTGTAATGCAATGAGCATCTATGTATTCATCTATTTTCATACCACTCCTATATCCTCAGAATTTGAGGTTGACCACCTCACCCTGACGTGAAAACCCTGTCAAGAAATAAATGTCCTTGACTTCAATCCTTAATGTTTTCCCATCAAGGTTGAAGCTCTCACTATCTGGATCCCAGTAATCCATGAGAAACTGTAGCAATCTCACTTGGGATATCATACCCTTAAGAGCCCAAAACATATATAGCCTGCATCTTTTCAAGGCCATTTGGGCCCTTGGCTCTCTCTCCACAACAGCATCTACCTCCTAATGTTCCCTTTCCCTCCACTCTAGCACCATCCTACAAGAGAAAAATCCTTTTTTGAGTTAGCAACCACTAAAAAACGATGTTTACGGACATATATGCGGGTTGTAGTAATCACATTCATGTATATGGTTGAGTATACGATGGATGTCTTTTTGACATCCACGTATAATCATGTGTATACGCAACCCGATGAATGGTAGCCCGTGTACACCTAAAGTTTTAATTTGTACCCTAAATAACTTGAAAATTGGAACCTAATTACAAAATCTAATCCACTAAAAATAAAGAGAGGAAGAGGAATTACCTAGTCCAGACGGTCATCGATTCTGTCACTCATAGCTCCTGCAATAACCAATTGAAGTTCGTAGGTAATTTGGTCCAAAATCCAATATTTGGGTAAAAAATACAAATGGTATAGTAATTTCGTTTTTTTTTAGTATTTATAGAAAAAATTTACGCACTTTTCATAGTTTCGGACAGTATTTTTGCCAAATGGACTAATACAGTAGTGGATTGAGTTTGTTTTTGTAGTTTTACCCATAGATTCTGGCGGTTTTCAGCATTATGTCACCCGATCGTAACTTTGGATAGGTATTTTCGCTACCCATCATATAGGATAGGTATCCATTCTGTCATGCACACTTGCATTGTCCTATGACTGTCACTCATATGCCTTAGTTAGGAATCCATTTCATAGCGACACAAAACCTTCTATCTTCTATTAGAAGTGTCGTTATTGAATGGTAGAGACTTACCAAACATGGGTACCCTAGTTAGATCCTATGCTTCGTTCAGTGCCCATGTAGAGATTTTTTCTGTAGGACGGGGATTCCCTTATAGCTAATACATGACTTTATGTTGAACCTCATTTCTCACTCATAAACATGTTGAACTATACCTAGAGGACTCCCAAGCGAGTTTGTTTAATCTCTTTTCCAACTCATTTTCAAAAAGAGAAAATATTGTCAAGTGAACTTGTCTCTTTCACACTCGTAAATTGGATTAGAAAGGATGTTTATTTGGTGCAATTTTATCCCTTTTTCAAACCAAGTATACTAAGATTACGAAAAATGAAATTTTTTGGTGTTAAATTGTGATTGCATCTCTTGCCCTTGCTTGCAGTATTGAGCCTATTTTCGGTTCACACTTTTGCGTTATAAGCCATTTACTTCATCAGTTTGTATCCTCAACCAAGCAAAGCCTTGTTTATAGCCTTTGCAGCTTTACACCCTATACCCAAGAGGAAACATTCTCCCGAGTGTCCATCTCCCGCATGCACCTCCTTGCATTTAGGATAGGTATTTTCCACTGGTAGAAGTAGTTTTTCTTACTTCCGACACTTGTTTCCTCCTTTGTATCATAGAATTCATTTGACTATGAAAAAACAAAAAAATACGGGAGGGAAGGGAGTATTATATTATATTGGCAGCAGTCGTGTTGACTTTGAATAGAGCACAAAATTGTTGAGTCCACTTGTCATAAATATTTTGGGTTTAGCATGACCTTAGGAAGTTGATCTCGTTACAGAGAGTTTACTCCCCCGACTAGTTACTCTTTCAGTCACTATGGAGAGTTTGATTGATGTCTCTTGCATCTCAAAGTTTCATCATTGAGTCTATGCTGCTAGAGTCTTCCATATGTCTCATGCTCTTGTTCAAAGGATGCCTATCAACCTGTGTTGGCAATTCCTTAGAAATCTTGACTTTGCATGTCGGCCATACCCTCAGTTTATCTCAAAATCACATGAAGTTGTAGTCCTATTGCACAACCTAGTCCTACTTTCATCATTGGTACGTAACCTTGAACCTGACAGTTGACATTTAATCATTGATCGTTGACTGGGTGGTTTCCCTTGTGTTCAACAAAAAGACATCTATTCACACATTTGGATTCGTGCAGTGTCTTGGATTCCATTATCCCTATTGGTGGTTTCCTCTCCTTTGTCACCATTTTTCCTTATTGGATGCTATTTAGAGGGTCTTTTTCGTGTATCTCTTGCATCTGGCACATGCGAAAGACACACAGGGTCATTGGTTCGTGAACATGTTGTTCGTCTGATTTCCTCTAAAGCATCAAGCTCCTATTGTGTACCTCGTGATGAATGATGAGAGATGAGTTAATTCTCTCCTTTCAGTAGGTCTCATTCCATCGAATTTATCTCATCTATTCTGGAGGTGATACCTACATTCCTATGAGTACCTAGAGGCTTGCAGTCATCAGTGGAAATTTCTCTCGCCATCGACAGTTGGGAATACATCAATGTCTCATGATCGATGGATTCTTCAAGTTTTTGACCCTGACTCCTTTATTCACACTTGTAATAATGTACTCGGTGCCTTGATACCTACTTTAATTATCAGTAGGTTATCTCGCGTTTGTTAACGATATACCTCAATGACTGGTAATCAAATGATGTTTCATTGTGTTCGACCTCAACTCCTTTATTCACACGATGTAGACTTGCAACTTTGATAGATTGTGTAGAAGACTTGAATACATTAGTTTATAGTTGCATCCTTCCTTAGTTGTTGCTACCTTTCATTGGACCAGTACCTATGTGACTTCAGTGATCATGGGAGATCATATTGTACTCCATTGTATACATATATCTTCAGATTTATTTTGAGACTAGTTTTGTTGGGCCTTGTTTATGACTATGAAAACCTTTGGCATGTAGCCACCTTTGTATTTCCTATTCATGGCCATGGACAATTGTTTGGTATATTTTCACATGGATCTGTAGTGTAATTCAAATTGGTAGCCATGTGTGCAAAGTCAGTGCAGATTGTAATGAGAAACTAGTTCATCCAGTTGGGTCCCCATTACTCCACTTCTTGGTCTTATAATGTATTTCGACCATCACAAATACTCCTCTGACCTCACACATTAGGGGGCATCTATATAGCAATATTTTCCTCACCCTATGCAAACTTGCACAAAAGGCCTTTTTCTATTTCCCTATGCAAAATTGAAGTCCCCTTTTTGCAAATTCCAGAGATTAAAACATGATTTTTTCACATATACACACCCTGCCTATATTACAGCATGTGTATACGCAGGTTGCACCACTACAGCCCGCGTACATCGGGATTTGTGAACGAAATTAAAAAATGGTGTTGGATTTCCATGTCGCGTCATGAGATCCATGATCCTTGGCCTTCCATATACTGTAAATGTTTTGACTCGGCCCTTCAATTCCACTTGAAGGCTATAAATGGGCCAAATCCGAGCTATGGAAAAGAGGAGAAGAATTCGACTTTGAGAGCAAAGTTACTCTGGAGAAATTATTCACTTCACATTGAGTCTGCATCCCTTTTTCCTTTAAGTCTAAGCACATTGTTCATCCCCCAAGCTCTTCCCTATTAATTGAGAACCTCATTGTCTCTCTTACATGAGCTTGCCTTTGGTGGAGGATTGAAGTGGTGGAGGCCCAGCTAAAAGGAACTTAGTTTCTCGATTCTGAACCGTGCCGACACATAAGTTTGTAATTCATTCACTTATGTTGGTTATATTTTAATAGAAATACTCTTTTCTCGTCCAATTAATATCTTGCGAATATTTTGATTATTATTCCATGGGCATATTTGTTATGAATGTTGATGGATTATTCTATTGAGTGTTCTAACATTATATATTATCACCATATTCTTGTGTGATCCAGGTGGATATTGGTGGCCACCCACCTTTTCCAGCTGGCTCAAAACAGCTTTCTAGCAATTTTGATAATTTACTACTTTTAGCAGTTTTTCAGGTCCTGAACTTCTGGAGCTGTTTTGAGGCCCTAAACGACGTTTTTTGGGGTATGTTGTGGTCGCAAAATTTCATCATGAAATTTTCTGCAAATGTTGTATTCCTCAGATAGATATTTCCAATGGGCTATCATACACCTAAAACGGAGATCGTATGCAAAAGTTATGACCCCGGGAAGTTGATGTACTGACTTACCCAGACGGAGCCCACATGACTTTTGGCGCTTCATCTCCTAGGGTTAGGTTTTTGGATGTTTAGGGTTTTTGAAACTCCTATTTATTGTAAAAATGCCTTGAGAGCCTCATTGTAATCATCTTATTGTGAATGAGCATGGCCATCACATCTCTTCTCAGAGATAAGCCGCCACCATTCCAACAAGTTTGTTTTCCGCTGCATTTTACAGTTTTAGCTTATTTCCTTATTGAATAGAAAACCAGTTTTATTGTATCTTTGTTATTCTGTGTTAAGAATATGGTAGTAATATGTATTCATTTCGTTCTGCTCATAAAATCCGGATCAGTGGTATCAGAGCGGTCTGCTCCTTGTCGTCTAAATGCATGTCCCCAACGAGGTCATAGTACAAAGATTTGGGTCTCGAGATTGTTTCTCTTGAGAACAAAATCTCTCGCACACCCAAGCGACCTCTCATGGAAGGAGAAAAGAAAGATGATGGGACAGGAGATCCTTTCAAACTATTGATTGAGGAATCCCTCAAGCAATAGAGGAACGAGATGATGGATAATTTTGCGCAAATCCTTCGTCGACTACCAACAGGCAACGCATCTTCTTCGAGCGGAGGCACCGCCCCCTTCAAGGTACAAATAAACTTTGATATTCCTATATTTGAAGGTCAGATAGACACAGATGTTGTATACAAGTGGTTGAATCTACTAGAAGGGTATTTCTTTGTCCATAACTTTTCGAATAGAGAAAAGATTACTTTTGCGCTCCTCAAAGTCGTTCCCCATGTCAAAGATTGGTGGGAAAATTTTTGTGAGCAAAAGGAAACAGAGGAACCTTCACTATTTACATTCATGACCACCTAGGAATCCTTCAGGGATGTTATTAAGGAACAATACTACCCTATCGGAAGTTATGACGACTTGTATACCAAATGGACCACACTGTGGCAAGAAAGAGACCAAGCAGTGCCAGATTTCAAAAATATCTTCCATACCTTGCGCACCAAGTTGGGTATCAAAGATTCGGAGAGACGTCTAGTGCTCAAGTATCGCAGTGCTCTGCATAGATACATCCAAGCCGAAATGGAATTTATGGACATCTCATCCTTGGGCGCCGCCTACCGATATGCTGTCAAAATTGAGCAGAAGCTCAAACAAAAGACATGAAAATTTGGGTCGGGGAACCCCTCACAAAAAAAGCCAGGAAAGGGTGGCCCCAACCCATAGAACAAAGGATAGAGCAAAGATGCACAGTATCTGGACAACCAGTCCAAGCCACAAGCAAAGAAGGACATCGGAAAGACAAAGAAAGATACCGAGAAGTGGTGTGACTTCCATAAGAGCCCTTGGCATAACACTGCTGACTGTCGCTCAAAGCAGACATTGGTGGCTGAAGTGAAAGCCTCTGAATCAGATGTGGGCTCTGACTCTGAGTCAAAACCAGAAAGGGGAATAAGGATCATTAATGCGGAACCCAATGCCACCGTTTCTACCACCAAGCTCCAGCATGGTGAACCAGATGAGCCAGAAGAAGGAGAGCACCTCTTCCATTCCCAGATGTGGGTAAAAGGCACCCCAATGCACTTCATTATTGATAGTGGTAGCCAGAAGAACCTCATCTCAGCAGAGGTCATCAAGCGGTTGGCCCTGCCGACGACGCCACACCCACAATCCTACACCATTGGATGGCTCTGCCAAGGAAGCGATCTTCGCGTCAGCCAACAGTGTCGACTGTCATACGGCATCAAGCCCTTCAAAGATGAGGTATTGTGTGATGTTGCTCCTCTCGAAGATTGTGATGTTCTTTTGGGCCAGCATTATTTATGGAAACGTCATGTTGTATATGAGTCTAGGACTCTAGTGTTATTATTACTTTGAACAGGAAATTGTATAGGATACCCGAGGTTGTCCCACCTAGTGCCATTTCCTTGATCTCTGCTAAGCAATGCAGGAAGGTCATCTCTCATACGGGGAAGTTTGTATTCTTCGTGATCCGCTCTCAGAATGAGAGAAAAATCACAGCTACATCCAGGATCTCTGCGGCCGACCTCTCCACACAGCAGAAGCAAGTAGATAAGGTCGTGGAAAAATACTCGGATATCTTCTCCTCGCCTACCGGGGTACCTTTGCACTGTCAAGTCAAGCACCCCATCAATCTGACCCCCGACGCACCACTACCCAATGGGCCAGTCTATCGTCGCTCTTTTTTAGAGAATGAGGAGATTAAGCGATAGATCCAAGAATTGCTCCACAAGGGGCACATCCGTCCTAGCTCATCACCTTGCGGGATCCCAATCGTGCTGGTACAGAAGAAAGATGGAACCTGGCAACTTTGCATTGATTATTGGGCTCTGAATAAAATCACAGTCAGAAACCAGTACCTGATTCCCCAAATCGATGACCTCCTTGATCAACTCATGGGGGCCAAATACTTCAGAAAGATTGATCTGAAGTCTGGCTACCACCAGGTCCCAATAGAACAGACAGATGTATGGAAGACCACCTTCAAGTCAAAGGAAGGCCTTTTTGAATGGTTGGTCATGCCCTTTGGTCTGACAAACGCTCCAGCCACTTTCATGAGGATGATGGACGATATCCTGCGACCATTCACCAATAATTTTGTAGTGGTGTATCTTGATGACATTCTCATTTACATCAAGACTTGGGCCGAACACTTGCAGCATATTCAGCAGGTTCTGCACACCCTGCGGCAGCACAAGCTATATGCCAACTTGGAAAAATGCTCCTTCGGCATAAACAGGGTCCATTATGTAAGGTAGCTAGAGAGGTAGTGGGGGGGCCCAGAGGGCCCATAGTGATAATAGTGGAGGTCATTTAATGTAAGGTGGACTAGGTCCACTATATTATTAAATAAGGCCCACTAGGGTAGTTAGATATAATAAATGTAAGATGACTTCTTAGAAGGTTCTACTTCTAGAAGATTACTCCTCTAGAATGTACTTAGGTGATGGTATAACTATATAAAGGGGTTCAAGCAATGTAATGAGACATGAAGAGAAATATTGTATTGTGGAGCGGTAGCTCAATAGGAGGATGCCCACTCGAAGAGGCAAGTGAACAAGAGAGGATCCCTTCCACAATAGGATCCATTGTATGGTGTTGCCCTACCTCAAGGGTTTTGATATAATAAAGTTGAGTTTTTCTATATTGTTCTTCTATATCTATTGTGGTGCTTTTGTATTCAGTCTTTGGTTCTTAACAATTGGTATCAGATCACTTTCCTTGGCCGGAGTTGTGGGCAAATATCTTTTATTTTTGCAGATTTTGTTTTGAAGCAGAAAAAAGAGGGCCGCGAAATTATCGAAGTTTTCGGTATATTTCAGTACAAAATTTGTAGAAAAGGGTTGTATATCTGAGTTACTCTCAGAAAAACACCCAATTTGAAAAAAAAAATCATCCAAAACGGAGTCCGGAAGGTCAAGATATTGAGGTTTTAAAATCTGCAATTTTTCAGGGTTTTTTTTGCAGACGGCGGCGCGATTTGTTTTTATTTTTGTATCAATTGGAGGCCGAATATTCTCAAATAAATTACAGATCTGAGTTCCTCTCACAATTTCACCCAATTTCAAAAAAAAAATCAGCCGAAACGGAGTCCGGGAAGTGAATTTATGAGCATTTCAAGTTCAGCAGTTTTTTAGGGTTTTTCCAGAAAAAGCCGCGATTTTCTG
>ML820659.1:68205-85884 GCA_009831015.1 Picea engelmannii
CATGAAGAGAAATATTGTATTGTGGAGCGGTAGCTCAATAGGAGGATGCCCCCTCGAAGAGGCAAGTGAACAGGAGAGGATCCCTTCCATAATAGGATCCATTGTATGGTGTTGCCCTACCTCAAGGGTTTTGATATAATAAACTTGAGTTTTTCTATATTGTTCTTCTATATCTATTGTGGTGCTTTTGTATTCAGTCTTTGGTTCTTAACACATTACCTAGGCTACATCATTGATCAACATGGCATACATGTGGATCCAGCCAAGATCCAAGTCATCTGTGATTGGCCAGCCCCAACCACACTCACTGAGCTTCGGAGCTTCTTGGGCCTTGCCAATTTCTACCGCAAGTTTGTGTTGGGATTCTCCCATATTGCATGGGCCCTCAACCAAATAACCAGGGGTGGTGGTAAGGAAACATTTTCATGGGGCCATCCCCAACAACAAGCGTTCGATGATTTGAAGTAGCGCTTGTGCTCAGCCCTAGTTCTTTCACTACCAGACCTGCAGCAGCCCTTTGAGATTGAGACTGATGCTTCAGACTATGTTGTGGGTGTCATTCTCACGCAACACGGCCACCCCGTGGCCTATCATAGTGAAACACTATCAGATGTTGTCCGTAAGTACCCTACTTACGACAAAGAAATGTACTCCATTGTGCAAGCCTACTGATAGTGGAGACATTACATTCTTGGGAGGGAGACAGTCATCCACACTAATCATAAGCCACTGCAGTTCATGCAGACACAAGGAAAATTGTAGAATGACCACCATCAAAAGTGGTCCACATACTTGCAACAATTCCACCTCAACATCAAGTATAAAACAAGAAGCACCAACAATGTCGTTGATTGCCTCAGCAGACCACCAATCCCTGCACTCACCACAGTGCTAGACTCCTGTGGCCATGAGACCTCTGGATGGCCCCAACTCTATGAGACAGACCCGGACTTCGCCACCACTTACCAAATGTTGGGTACAAAGGCAGTTGTCAATAATTTCCATCTTCAGGATGGGTTGTTGTGTCGTCTGGGCCATATATGTGTTCCCTCAAGTGAGTGAGGGAAGCTGATCTGGGAAGCCCACTACAGTCGGGTGGCAGGACACTTCGGCGTCGAAAAGACAGTGGCGATGCTACAAAAACATTTCTACTGGCCGAAACTTCGAAAGGAGGTCAGTAAGTATATCAGGTCTTGCACTGCTTGCACTATTGCCAAACCAGCCACTAAGAAACAGGGCCTGTACACCCCTCTTCCTACTCCTGAAAGACCATGGGAATCCATCTCAATGGACTACATGTCAGGCCTCCCATCCACCAAGCGGGGAAATGACTTTGTTTTTGTGGTTGTCGATCGCTTTTCTAAGATGGCGATTCTGGTTGCTTGCAAGAAGAGCATCACAGCAGAAGCCACTGCCAAGCTCTTCTTTGAACGAGTCCAGGTACATTTTGGAATCCCACAAACCATTGTCTCAGATCGGGACAGTCGATTTCTCAGCACATTTTGGTCGAGCCTCTGGTCACTGCTGGACACCAAGCTCACCAAATCCATGGCCTTCCACCCCCAGACAGATGGCCAAACCGAGGTCGTAAATCGAATGATCGTGCATATCCTGCGCATGTATAATTCCAAGCACCCCCGCACATGGGATGAGAGTCTTCCCTATGTCCATCATAGCTATAACTGAGCCTTGCATAGCTCAACCAGCCACAGCCCCTTTCAGGTGGGGTTGGGATTCCAACCATTGGGTCCCATAGATGTTTCACTTCCCCTTGCGGTCACCTCAACCGACTCCTCTCCTGCTCCAACTGAGGCTGACAAAGCCACCCGATTCATTGAGAGGATACAACACATCCGCCAACAGGTTCAGGATATCCTACAGAAGTCTAATGAAAAGTACAAGAAGCGCCATGATCAACATCAGGTTCCACATAAGTTTCAGGTGGGTGACAAAGTTTGGTTGCACTTGCAGAAAGAACGCCTTACAGGACCCCATCGGAAGCTTCGCCCACTCCTATATGGGTTGTACACCATCACCAAGGCTATGGGGGATAATGCTTTTGCGCTCAACATTCCTCCTTTCCTTGGCCTGCACCCAGTGTTCAACGTGGACCTCCCTCGGCCTTATTTCCCACCATTATTGGACACCTCAGACATAGCAGAACAGCTGACACCAACAGAGCTCAACCCCGACTGCATACAACAGGCATCCAGTGATCATATTGTGGACACATAGATCAAGGGCACTCGACAACAAAGGATCCAGCTTTATCGAGTCGTCAAAGCAGGGCAATTCCTGCACCAAGGCAAGTGGCTCACTCGGGGCCAAATTCAGCAAAAATTTCCTCATCTGATGGGGGAACTCAATGCAATGGAGACCATTTCTTCCTGAGGATGGAGGATTGATCCAGGTGGATATCGGTGGCCACCCATCTTTTCCAGTTGGCTCAAAACAGCTTAATAGCAATTTTGATAATTTACTATTTTTAGCAGTTTTTTGGGTCCTGAACTTATGGAGTCGTTTTGAGGCCCTAAACGACGTTTTTTGGGGTATGTTGCGATTGTCATCGTGAAATTTTGTACAAATGTTGTATTCCTCGGATAGATCTTTCCAATGGGCTATCATACGCCTAAAACGAAGATCGTATGCAAAAGTTATGACCCCAGGAAGTTGATGTACTGACTTACCCAGACGGGGCCCACATGACTTTTGGCGCTTCATATCCTAGGGTTAGGTTTTTGGATGTTTAGGGTTTTTGAAACTCCTGTTTATTGTAAAAATGCCTTGAGAGACTCATTGTAATCATCTTCTTACGAATGAGCGCGGTCGTCACATCTCTTCTCATAGATAAGCCGCCACCATTCCAACAAGTTTGTTTTCCGCTGCATTTTACAGTTTCATCTTATTTCCTTATTGAATAGAAAACCAGTTTTACTATATCTTTTTTATTCTGTGTTAAGCATCTGGTAATAATCTATATTCATTTCGTTCTGCTCATAAAATCCGGATCATTGTGTTTCTTGGTTTTTGAGTACTAGTTGTAGGTGTATTGCTTTGGGTCAAGTGCTCAATGGTGGACTTCATCGAACATCTGGACTAGGTAGCCCTTTTATCTTGTCTTGCTAGCATATGTTTTTATATAGCATACTTGAGATTAGAGTTAATTTCTGCAGTCATTTTCGTCTGTTGTTGTTTACCCCTATCCATAGAGAGATTTTCCTCGTAACAATCAGGCCCAATGAAACTTTTGGTCCCGATAACTCTTCATATGACCACAGTTGTGATCAGGTGCCTAATATATTATCATCACCTTGGCATATCAGTGCACACCTTGGATTCAAATTGTCCCGACGATGGGTTGGACCCACTCTCACTTAGTTCGAATAGAAGACTTCCGTGTTCCCTCTTCACATACCATTGATTTGGTTCACTCTGAATAGATCCTCACCTTTGATATGATCAAGGGTCAATCTCCATCGTTGATTATCATCATTGCATACATCGTCTATTTCCTTTACTTTTATCATCGTTGGAACTTTTGAAACACATGGGTCAATCCATTCCTAAGTCAAGCACCCACCCTCCATATAACCATGGACTAAGATCAAATTATAACTAAGTGCTAGAGTCATGGGTGCTTAATTTTCCATGGGATCTTGTACCAGAACCAGTTGCTAGATCATCATCATTGACAACTTCACTCTAACAAATCTAACCTTTATGGTTGATGATCAAGATCTTCTTCGACTGAACCTTCCAATGGATCGATGGATCTTGTTGAATTTTGTCATTGTTTTTGGTGTATGTTCACTGCATATTTCACTTTGATGTTGTTTCATCAATGAACGAATGAGATCTATTGACTACTTAGATCAATGGTTGACTAGGTTTTAACTCATCCAGGCTGGCATTGAATTTACCTATGAAACAAGTGATAACAAGTGTCACTTCATCACCCTATCTGCCATGTTTTCACAAGACATCATCCCGATGTCATTCTCCTTCTGTGAAATGGATCAAAATAGATACAAGGGTTGAGTTAGACCCTCCGATGGATCTACGGTTGTCATTGAACTTGATCATTCTTAGAGGAATTCTCATAATTGGTGACCTTGGAATATCGACGCACATAAAGTTTTCTGACTACTAGCCAACCTCTAACGATATATGCATACCACTAACAACCATGATTCTCTCCTGCAGTTTCCTCGATAGAATCATGGTCATCATGAACTTTGATTTATCCTTCATTTCCACACTCCATGTCACCTTGCATTCCCTAACCAACGGTCTAGATTTGTTCGGTATGTCGAATCAACGACAACGATTTTCTCCAACTCAATCACACATTTTTCGGTAGTGGTTCGATTTAGGACTTATCCATTTTAGGGCTTTATCACTTCTCTGATATTCCTCCTATTGATCATCTCTAGGGAAAAGAGTTCAAAAATTGGTTGCAACACTTCTGAAATATCTCTCGACTTCATTCACATGGTATACATACATAAATCTATCAAGATTTCATCGATACAGAGGCTCATCAATGTAATGGGAAATTCTTCCTCTATCTGGTTCAATCCTTGGACCTATCATTTGCACAATGCATGGTCTCCCCCTATCATTGAAAACAATTAGTCTCCCCCCTTCCTATGAGATTGTCTACATTTGACATCAATGACAACACAATTTCCAACATAAAGAGTAGAGGGGGTCGTTGTCTCCATTAGGTCGATACCTACAAAAAGTAGTGGGGATTGGTGTCTCTAGTAGGTTGGTCCATACAAACATTTGTAACTGTAGTTTGGTGCCTACAAATTTATAAAAACAAGTCTTTGTGGTTTTCTCCCGAAAGGGTTTCCACGTTAAATATTGTGTCTTATAGTTGTTACATTTATGTGATTTATTCGTTATTGTTTAAGAATGTTAAAAATAAAAAGATAACCTTATATTAATTCACCCCACCCCCTCTCAGTATAAGTGTGTGCTCAACATCCCTCGGTCTGCAACTTTACTTGTGTTTGCAATTCTTCCTATGTCTGCAACTTCTCCCCCTTTGACATCAATGGCAAATGGTTGTTCCCCCTGAGCTTGTGCTTCCCTTTACTGACAATATGAGATGGATATCACTCCCAGTTTATGTCTGAGATATTCAAATGTGTCTTTAGGAAGGGGCTTGGTAAAAATATATGCAACATGTTCTTTGGTGGTAATGTGTTCCAGCTGGACACTTTGCTTGACTACATGTTCTCTTAGGAAGTGGTACTTGATTGAAATATGCTTCATCTTTGAGTGCATAACATGATTCTTTGAAATGTTGATTGCACTTGTGTTTTCGCATATGATTTATATTGGTTGATCACATTCTAACTTGATATCCTTCAGTGTTTTCTTCATCCATAGAACTTGTCTACAACATGTTGTTGTTGAAATATATTCATGGGCTTTTGTTGTGGATAAATAGATTGAAGTTTTCTTCTTGATCAACCATGATACTAGACAGCTTCCTAGAAAGAATGCTACTCCACTGGTACTTTTATTATCATCAATACTTCCTACCCAATCTACATCTATATATGTTATTAGAGTGAAGTCCTTACTTCTTGAATACCACAATCCAAAGTCCAATGTTCCCTTCATATATCTGAATATTCTTTTTACTTCTTGCATATGTGTCTCCTTTGGTGCATAATGAAATCTTGTAACCAATCCTACTGCTTGCATGATGTCTAGCCTCGATGCTATCACATATAGTAGGTTTCCAATCAATGACATGTATAGTGTTTTATTTTCTTCTGGAGATTCATCATCTTTGCTCAACTTGCATCCTATGATCATGGGTGTACTAGTAGGTGCACAATATTCCATTCTAAATTTCTTCAACATTTCCTTGATATATTTGTTCTAAGAAATGAATATTCCTTTTATAGATTAAGAAATGAATATTCCTTTTCTAGATTGAGAAATGAATATTCCTTGATATATTTGTTCTAAGAAATGAATATTCCAAAGTGAATACCCTCAGCTTGAGCATACCCTTTATAGACCAATCTTTCTTTATTTCTTACTACTTGTCCATGTTCATCCAATTTGTTTCTAAGGGCCCATTTGGTTTTGTTATCCCCCACTTTAGGGATAACTAAGGAGATTATGTCTCGAGGCCCACATGTCCTAGACATGGAGTACCAAGAGCCAGATCGACTTGAGCATAGCCCTATAGAGCCCATCTTTTCTTCCTTTAGCGCCTCCACTTTGTCAGCAGCAATAACATCCATCACCTCAGTCTGGTCCTATAGAAAAAGTGGATCTTTCTCTATGAGGTAATGAGTCCGGGTATCATGGTATGTGTCACTTTGATCCTCAAAACCTTTGAATATGTGCATTTGATTTTTTTTTTTCTAACAAGTGCTTGGATCTTATTCTTATCCACTTGACCATATCTATGGGGAATGATAGGATGCCCTAGTAATCTTGTGCCCATAAGTTTTGAGTTTCCACTGGGGGAATTCATGAGAATCCATCGTCTGCTCCCACCATACTTACCACTTTCCATTTTTTTCCCACTCATACATCCCATTACACTAGTCCAGGCATTGGGTTGATATTTAAGGGTTTCACCTTACCATGTGGGAAGAAGGGGCTAAAGGCCCAGAGGGTAAAATCAGCTGGTAAAAGATAGAAGACTAAAAATAAAACCTCGAGATGCTTTGCCTAGGGATCCCCGAGAAAGCAGTAAAATGCTTCTCAGTAAGACACAAAGGGACCCATAAAAAATAATAATAAAATAAGACCTGGTTAGAGGATAGGGGGTCTCATCACGAGCCAGCCTATTAGTTCTATGGGCATGTAGCCGTATGACACTACCAGTAGTTGGTCACCACGCGAGGGTAATGGCTCTTGGTGGCATAGCCAAGAGAAAGGGGGTCTCATCACAAGCCATCCTTCTCATTTCCTTGAAATGCTTGTGGGTAACATTGCCACCACTGGTCACCATGCTAAGGCAGTGTCCCTTGACTAGCTTCTTGAAGAAAAAGAAATAAGAATAAAGATAAAAGGCATGAATGGGCTTGGAAGCATTTGCATCCATGACAGGTGCAGCTCACCCTCTACAGAGGCACCCACAAGTAATCCATGCATGTCCCTTCTATCACTGCACCCCTTGTCCAGAGATCCCTTACCACCTCATCCACTCACATTGCTTGGATTTTATTTCTCTTGGAAACACCCCACATCTAGTGAGAATTAGCCCAATGGGATGCCCTGTCACTTCCTCCAAACTTGTCTTACAAATTAGTATAATGTCTTTGAGCACTTGACTAAGTAAAAGGGGTTGTATGCACATGTTTAATAAAATTTATGATTATATGTGATTGACATTGCTATGATCCCTATGAATTATGATCCCATGGAGGGTGTATCTGTTGATGCTCAGGACCATACCCGATAGACAAGTACCATTATGGATAGATACACATGGGGAGATGATTAGTTCAGACCACCATGAGGCTGAAATCCCACCATATGGATGTTGAGACCCCAGCAAGGGGAAGAGACAGATCAGAGGGATTGCACCGGAGAAGAGGAGGACGTTCCACCAAAGTCATCTTAGCAGGCATGTACCCAGGGGGGTTGTTCCCTTTCCACTAGGATGTTGGCCTTGGAAGGCCCATGACATCATCCAGTGCTTGTGGAGTTTTTGGGAGGCAGTTGTGGTAGCTTCCAGAGGCCCAAGGGGGCCTAACGTTTTGCTCCAGGAGGCCAACATTGCCCTAAAAAGGGATAATGTCACCCTAAAAGGGCATGACATCTTCATTTTTTCTTGATTTAGGGTTTTATCATGACATTTAATGTAAAACGGTATTCTTATGTATTTTTGGCCATGGTCGACCTTTTGTGACCTAAAATTTAATTAAGGTCATTCGTATGGTATAAGTAAGAGAGCTAAAACTCTCTTTTATTCATCATCTTTCACTCACACTTGTGTGAGGCCTGAAATTTGCACCCTCTTTTAGGGTTTTGGCTGAAATTCTAGTGTGCACTTGTTGAAGGAGTCTTATTTTGGCTATTTTTTGGCATTTTCTTGGTGGAAGGTTTACAACTAGGGTTTGGCATTGATGATACTTGGTGAATGTAATTGAATTTATGAAATCCTTCCATTACTTGAATGGTTATAGTATTTTACTTGCATTTTGTTAATGAAATTTGTTGTAATAAACCCTAGGAAATAAGCACATGTTGGTGTCCTTATTTTAATTCCCTGCTAAGATTATGCCAAGGAGGTTTTTACCTATTGAATACATTTCTAGGGCCTTGCCATTGCAACACCCTATCTTTTCTCTTCAATCCTAGCCATTTTTATCCTATCATTGAGCTAAAGAAGGAGGAAAACGCACAAGGCCTAGGGTTACTACACCTTAGTGAGTCGTTTCCCCCTAGAGTTTGATGGTTGAATACTTGCTCAACAACACTTCACCATCAAATTCTCTTTTCTTTAGCCCTTCCATTATCATATTTCTTCTTCAACTCTTTCAACTACCTTTGACTCCATTTTCCCTATGATTGCACTAGTCTAAGACCTTTTACTTGAGTGTTTTTTATCATAATCTCCAAAATATTTGAACAACCATTAATACCTTCTAACCCTAACCTACTAACCTTATTACTCCCATTTATCCATTTGATTTATAGTTATACTTTGTAACATTTTATTCTTTTATAAGCACTTGAAAGATTGGCTAAATGTGTGGTAGTCTTTGCTTCTAATGAATGTTGGTATTGTAACATTGATGATAAATCGTTCTTGCTCATTGTGAAGCTTCTTCTTAAAGAATTTATTGTGAAGTAACTTATTGTGATTATTGCTATTGTACATCATTGATTTTCTTAATCAATATTATCGGCCAATTGATTTATATCATAAAGTCCTTGATTATATGAAGTACTAACTAGCAAGTGATCTTGCAAATATATATTTTTCTTGTTGCTTTGTTCCGGGCAAGTACATTTCTGGTTACTATTTATCTTTATTGGTTGTTTAGCCGGACTTTCTGATACGTGGTGACTTGTGAGCAGGGGAAATTTACTTAGCCTTAAACCTTTTCCTTCTCAAAACCCCAGGTCACCGGGGACGTCTCCCCTAGGCCTACCACCCTAAATAGAAAGAGATACCCTATTGAGGTGACAGTGATAGGGTAGTCTCATGTTGTATTAGTTTGTATTCTTTACCTTTCCTTTATCCTTCAAAGTACAAACTGTGCGATAACAGGTTCCAACCACATTCTTGTCTTTTAGTATGGACACAAGTTCCCATGTTTCATTCTTCTTAATCTGATTTAGTTCTTCTTCCATAGCACTAACCCAATGCTTGTCTTCACTATCTTGTGTAAAATTATTGGGCTCTATTTTAGATAGCAAAGAAAATTTCAATTCCTTGGATGGGATGACATGCCAGAGTCAATGATGAAAAACATGGGGAACACGTGTCCTGCCACACAACGGCTCCTTCTTCAAGGCGGGTATGTGGAAAGCACTACCCATAGATATTGTTGCAAGATAATTAATGTGATATATTTGTTCAAGCATGCAGAGCTATGAAATTTCATTACAGTACCACGAGCAAGAAAAAAACTTATTGCAAGGTTGCTAGCATAGTTAATTTTCTTGACCCCTAATGACATCTCAGTGGCTTTGAAATGACAAGGAGAATTAATGGAATGTATCTCTTTATTTTGGGTTAACCCTTGAATATCTCTATACTTTGGTTTGGATGGAGGCTAGAAGGTGTATTGAATCTCTCCCTAACTGGTGGTACTAGTGTTTTTCCTCTCTTCATGTCAGAATTCAAGGAAAGGGGTCACGTTCATCAAGGTCAAGGGTCTTGTTGGAGAATGTGTATGTGGCTCGAAGGCTTGCCCCATTTATCTATGGAATTGGATGAATTAGCCATTGTTAACTCAATTCCATATGTTGAGAAAGGTGGAGAAACAGACACCAATCTAGCGGTGTTGTTTGTGCAACTTTGTTCAGAGGATGCTTTGGTTTTGGGTTGTAGGGTGGAGTGGTTGGATCAAGATAATATGCCCATAGTGTTACACACCTATTTGTCACACTTAATTGAGGGAGTGTTTTTCATGATCCCTAGACATGTTGGGGGAGAAATTTATCATATGAAGGTCAAAATACTATGTGCACATGTATTACTCATTTTTATTGAAAAAAGGGAATTAATTTAGTGTGAGAATCCACCTCACATATAGTTTATTTATCTCAAGGAGAATTTGAGAGTCTAATGTATGGTTGAGAGATTTTCTCAAACCAATATCTTAATTTGATGTATCTTAAGAGATATTTCCTCCGTAAAATCCTTAAGAGATATTTTCTCCCTAAAATCCTTGAGAGATATTTTCTCCCTAAAAATCTTGGAGAACCCATTTTAGTGGATCTAGTGAGTGATCTTCTCCTTGGATTGTTGAGTTAGTTCTCAAATGGAAAATTATTTAAATTCCTTATGTGAGAGCTTAGGATGGAACTTGGGAATATCATACCTCTAATCTTGTGACATTCAAAAGGGAGGAGGGCTTTCAGAGTGTCAAACCTTTGATATTGTGAGGAGGTAGTTCATAGCATCATACCTATCATATGGTATTTCACAAAGGGGGTGGAAAAGGGAAATCTTGGAGGAATTGTTACAAACAAACAGAAAAAGAAAGCAATTTTTCCTTCATGATTTATACAGAGGACCACTACACTAAAGACTATCCTCATCATGAGGAAGTCAACAAATTTCTGAAAGGTACATCCCAACCTGTAGTATTAACTAACCCTTTCGCACCTCAACAACAACAAATGGTTGCACAAAATCCTACCCCTCTACAAGGGGGCAATGTAGGTCATCCCCACCATGGGGATGCTTCCACAAGTGCTCAAGTTTTTATGTGTGACAAGACAGTTAGTCTAATAACCAAAAATAAGACTTATGACACTCCTCTAGGAAATCATGCCAATGGAGGTGTTATAGATAAGCCCTCCACTTCCACTCCTCCATATTCCACCCCTCTCCAGATCGAGAGGCCCATTTCTAACCTGCCCAAGGGTACAATTTGAAAGTCAATTTTCAATCAAGTGCCCACGCTTCTCAAAGATACAACATTGTTGAAGATTTGGCGCAAAAACCTTGTGTTATGTCGACGCTTGAAGTTATCCAAAATTGTTCAAGTCAACGTAGAACCTTGTTTTCATCCACTGGAGTTATGGATCCAGAGGCATCAAATATTATTATGTTTAATATGGAATATTTTAAACCAAGGCTCTCCCATCACCTGGTGTTCCTAATTCACACTACGGTTCGTGGGAAGAATATCCATCGCACTATTTTGGATGAAGGAGACTCCACTTGTCTTTATCCTACAAAAGATCCATTGGTTCTCCTGAACTTAAATAGTCTCCCACTACCCTTAAATCATTTGATGGATGTCGTTTCCAACCTTATGAACCCTTGCAATCGTTCACAGTCGAATTGAAGGGAAAAACCGTTTCTATCAAAAATGAAGTGGTTGATGCACCCCTGGATTATAAGTTGTTTCTTGGTCATAGTTGGTTCTATGCAATGAATGATTTCGCATCTTTGGTCTTTCACCTTTTGAAATTTCCCCATCAAGGGAAAATTGTGACCATTTACCAACTTGACTATTTCATGCCAGATATCAATAACTATGCAGCGAATAATATCTCTTTCCTAGGAAATTCTAATATTGAGTATGAAAATGTGGGGTAGGTCTCCTCAAGGATTACTCACTCATGAGATTTTTTCCCTTACCTCCCCTTGATCCCCCACATTAGTTTGCCATGTTAAACATTATTTCTGCTATGGTGCAATAATCCCCTAAATTGTTTGATCCTTGGGTAGTATCTAGGAAATACAAAATTGAAACACTAGGTGGCATCATGTCACTTAGTCCAATAGAGTCTCGTCTTCCACAAGATATGGTACCTAAACCTTCCTTTCCTTCTCCTATATCAGTCGATCCCCTTTCTTCCTCCCTCTCTGGTGAACATATTCATACTAGTAACCAAGAGTCTAATAAAGTGCAAAAGAAGAGTCAACAAACGAATCAAATCTTGGGAGGAATGTCTCCAGTCTCTAGACATCATACTGAAGTTAAGCCGCCAACTTATTACAATGATGTTGGGGAGAAGTACCAAACTTTGGACATCATGTTGGGAAAAAACCCACCAATAGGTATCAATCAACATACCAACCTTTGCACATCGTGTTGGGAAGAGGCCCATTCATGGGTATTATCCCGAGAATAATTCATTTTCAATTTCAAGCTCATTAAAAAATGAAACCAACCCTGAGCACATTTTCACTCTTTGTTTCAAGCTTGTTAAAAAATGAAGCAGGCACCCCGAGCATAGTTCATTTCCGGTTCAATATCGTTAAAAAATGAAACCAACCTTGAGCAAAGTTTCATTTTATGTTTCAATCTCGTTAAAAAATGAAGCAGACTGCAAGAATACTTCATCATTTCTCGAGCTCGTTAAACCACGAAGATTCATCTTTCGAGTGGTAGTTTACCCCTTTTTCATCCTCGTAGGACTAACTCTGAAAAAGGTATACTATGGTCAATCATGACTAGAAGATTTTTCCCTTGTATTGTTTTACACTTTTTTGAGCTTGGGGGACTAACTTTACAAAAAATAACACCCTTGGAGTCATCTTTAAGATATTTTCAGACTCTCTAAACATGAAAAGACCACCAATCTTTCTTTCTTTGGGATCATAAAATTATGCATCGAAGGACCCATACGGGACCAAACCCCTCCTTCAAGTTTGTTAAACATGTGATGAGGGACTCATCGAAGATGAGCTACATCGAGCATCTTTTATCCTCCTAAAGATCATTAAAAAACAAAGAGTTACTTGACAATCATGGTGGGCGGGAAATTGAAGGAAGTGAGTCAAGTTTTTGGAAAACATTATGGTAGTTTTTTGTTGTCGCCCTTGAACATGGCACTTGTTTTCATATCATCTTATAGTTGGATAATATGCTTCTCTCCGAATCATACCAATCCTATGAGTTCTCATACTCCTTCATCTCACTCGAAGAGTTCCCCGATGATCGTTGTGTTATGTTTTGGTCTATCTCTCAGTTGAGTCAATTCTTCCAAGTCATTTGTCATGCCTCACAATGTTCAAGGGAAGTTTTAGCCCAAATCAGCCACTTTGCAGTATTACCAACCTTCATCCTCATAACAGTTTCTTCTCATTTGATCCATTATATTACATCACTTTCATTTGTTAGTTTTGTGTCGATGATGGGATACATCATGGCCCTCCTTCGATGAGTTTGTTCCTGTCAACTTCAACACATTATCCAAGAATTAGACTTATAAAATAGTTAGTACCTTGGAACCTGCATGCCTCAATGGAAGGTATCCTTGCCTTTGACAGTAGGTTTACATCATTGACCTCTAATCGAATGATTCCACGAATGTTCGAATTCAACTCATTTGTTCACATTTGTTGGAATGTACTAGGGTACCTTGGGAGTCATTGTCATTATTGGTGTTTTCCCTCGCACTTGTTAATGGTATGAACCAATGACCAATAATCAAGTGGTTTCTATGATGTTCAACATCAGGACATCTATTCACATGGATAGATTCATACCATTGTGGGATCGAGACGATGCCTCTGGGAACTCCTTAGACACCCAGGCTACAATGGAGACTATTTGAGTGCTTAGAATATTTCACTATCATCATCATGATGGAAATCTCACTGATGTATATGTTGTCACATAGATCCACTTTGTATTGGTTTGTGGCTATGTTTTTTTCATATCACATTTCCATTGTGTATTCATTTGTGGCTACGACCTAATTGTGTCATGGAAGGTATGGATCAACATTGTATTTTGGTGGTCATTTCCTTAGTCAGTGCTTTCATGGATCCAAGGTGTATTGTTCGACGGCCATGCTTTGAGTCAAGTGTATTATAAGCATGGGTATGCCTACCTAGGGAATGATAAGTATATATTGTTTGATGTTTTCTTCCTACTTCCTCCCGGCTCTCCTATTCCAACGCCCTTTGCACACATATTTTTAAATTGTTTCGGTCATCAACTTTTATTCTAATCTCACACTTTAGAGGGCATATTTTACACACCTATTTGTCACACTTAAGTGAGGGAGTGTTTGTCATGATCCCTAGACATGTTGGGGGAGAAATTTTTCATATGAAGGTCAAAATACTATGTGCACATGTATTATTCATTTTTATTGAAAAAAGGAAATTAATTTAGTGTGAGAATCCACCTCACATCTAGTTTCCTAATCTCAAGGAGAAGTTGAAAGTCTCATGGATGGTTGAGAGATTTTCTCAAACCAATATTCTAATTTGATGGATCTTGAGAGATATTTCCTCCCTAAAATCATTGAGAGATTTTTTCTTCCTAAAAATCTTGGAGATCCATTTTAGTGGATCCAGTGAGTGATCTTCTCCTTGGATTGTTGAGTTAGTTCTCAAATGGAAAATTATTTAAATTCCTTATGTGAGATCTTAAGAGGGAACTTGGGAATATCATACCTTAGATCTTGTGACATTCAAGAGGGAGGAGGGCATTTAGAGTGTCAAACCTTTGATCTTGTGAGGAGGTAGTTCATAGCATCATACCTATCATCTGGTAATGCACGAAGGGGATAGAAAAAGGAGATCTTGGAGGAATTGTTGCATCATCATCATTGAGGTTGTAAATCTCTCATTTCTTTCCATTTTTAATATATAACTTGCCATTTTTTCTTAATGTCTACATTGTTCATTTCATGAATGTTTCTCTTTGTCTTGTTTAAGTCCAACATAGATAAATATACTTTCATCTAACAATATATAGTAGTAGAACATGATTGTCTCATCTCTTGCAAGAGGGATACTTCCACATCAGGATCTTGGAGATCAAGTTCAACACTTGGAGCAATGAGAACAACCTACAGGAAAGAGGTAAGCCATATACTTTTCCTCTTTCTCTCTCTTTTTTGATTTCATTAATGAACATATAAATTAGTCTTAAGAGGAAGTTAGTGTCCATTTTTTTCCTTCTGTCTTGGATCAAAGTAAACCTAATCCAAAGGGAGTTCAACCTATCCACAGGGCGAATTTGTCACAACACATAGGTGGAACTGAAGCATAACAAGGTCTCACTAGCGGGGTTTCTCTATCGATGGAGGGAAGTCCTCCTCTTGAGCCACTAAAGACGTCACAGGTAGATGACCTTTCATGTGATGAATCCAAATATTTTCATGTGGAAAAGGACTAGCTGAAGCTTATTTTCGAGGTACAAGAGGAGGTTGCGGACCTAAAATTTAAGGTGGAGCATTTGGAAAATGAGATATCTCTCTTGCTTTCCCTCTACTCACATTTGGTGTCACTTCAGCCTAAGCAAAAAATGAACTCCCAGGTCGTGGTCATCCTCAATATGTATATTCCCCTGAATTTGAGCCAAAGGGACAACCCTTCTAGAGAAAAGGACCAGTATTTAGCTAGTCATGGAGGATCACCATAATCTGATAGCTTCAATTTATGAATCTGTTTCAATTTTGTTGATCATAGATTGTTGCATGTCTAGGATTGTTATGAGACATTTGTTGGTTTTGTTTGGACCCTTCTAGGGCTATTCTTATGGATATTATATTGGGGCCTAGGTTGGTTTCCTTTTTTGGAAACCCGGACTCTTAAAGGCCATGATTGTAATCTTTTATTATTATTAGAAGGTAATACCAATTATTACTTACAAAAAAAAAACAATGAAAAGTTCAATATTCTTCTAGTATGAACTCATGCATCTATATCAACAAGAATCTGACTTTCTAGATTATTCTTTTGAACAATTCTAGATGGTTTGTTTGGATATTGGCATTTTATTTCTTCTTGTTCTTTCTTTTATTCTTCCTTTTATTGTTCTTTGTAAATTGTCTCCTTTGGATCTTCATTTGTTTGTGACTTTTCCTCTTGAGGTAGTGCTTCATCCACTCTTACATAAATACTATCTACAACCTTGCACAATATTTTTTTGCAGCATTTGTAGGCCTGGCTTCCAGATGCATAGCCAAGAAAGATACATTCATCTATTTTGGAATCAAACTTGCCTAAATTATCTCCATTTCTCTTTATATAGCACTTGCTCCCAAATACTTTAAAGTATTTTAATGTAGTCGGTCTACCTTTCCATAATTCATAAGGTGTCTTGTTCTTGTTCACTCTAATTTGTGTTATATTCAAAATGTAGATTGTTCTGTTGACTACTTCTCTTCAAAAGGTGTCTGGTATTTTCGATTCATTCAGCATTGTTCTAGCCATTTCTTGTATAGTTTTTTTCTTCCTTTCTACAACCCTATTTTTCTATGGAGTCCTTGTTTTCAAAACATGTCTCTTGATTCCATGATTCTCACAAAATTCGTTCACTTCATAAGATGTAAACTCACCTCTTATGTCTGATCTCAAGCACTTGATTTAAAAATTAATCTCATTTTCAACTAGGGATTTGAAATCTTTAAACTTCTCAAATGCTTCATATTTTTCTTTAAGAAATGTAACCCATGTCACTCTTGTGTAACCATCAATAAGAAGCATAAAATAACTCTCATGTTTTAAAGTTTGTGTTCTTGCTAGCCCACAAAGGTCTATGTGTACAAATTCCAATGGCTTTGATGTTGAGTACTCCATTGTCTTGAAACTGACTCTCGTTTTTTTCTTGTGATGACATGGTTTGCAAATAGTGTCTGTTGGTTTTTAGATCTTTGGCATATCTCTTATTTCTTGTGTCTTTCTAAGTTTTACTATATTGTCAAATTTTATAGGACCCTAATATTACTGCCAGCTCCAACAGCAATCTGTCACCAATGCCTCATGTTATCACCCCATAATTTATGGGAATCATCTTATGACTTGGACATTATCTGTATCTGGTGATTTGGTTCACAAATGATATTGCATTCTTCAAATAATTTGTAAAAAGAAAAAAGAAAAAGAAAAAAAGAAAAAAGAAAAAAGAAAGAAAAAGAAAAGAGGGTTGAAAAGAATTGAAGCAAAGGCCCCATGCAATAATAGCAACTTGGTCATACCTTTCAAGCATGACCAAGTTCTTTTAAATTTTCAATGCTAATAGGTTAGTGAATGCATCTGATCATACTGTCTAATCTTGGTCAGATAGCCCCTAGGTTAGAACTAGTGAATAAATCTGATCAGACCATCTAATCCTGATCAGGTAGCCCCTAGGTTAGAATTAGTGAATACATCTGATCAGACCGTCTAATCCTGATCAGGTAGCCCCTAGAAAGAATAAAATCTTGACCCAACTGTTTAATCTGGGTTAATTGCCTTGTGATAGTAGGTTAGGACGTAGGTTAATTGCCTCGTTTCCCTTGCCCAAGTGAATCCAGAACGATAAAGATGTTACCCTATGACTCCAATGCCTAAATGCAATTGAATTGATGTCCCCCTTGGTGGTGTATATGAGAAATATCGAAAGAAAACCCATGAAAATGCCCTTATCCTAAGTTTTTCTACAAATGACATTTTCCGCCCCCTACCTATGTCTCATGTACTTTTCAAAGGCCCAGATCGCGGCGCTCAAATCAACGGTCCTTATAGCATTCTGGACCCCCCCGTCCGTTCTGCTTTTA
>ML820659.1:122220-134645 GCA_009831015.1 Picea engelmannii
AGTCCAATTAGGATTTTCTGGAGGCTTATTTGGTGTAGAAGGTCCCTTTTTTGGTGGCATGTTGGCCAAATATCACTTTTGAATCTTGATTTTGAGGCGGTTCTGCTAGACAATATTTATTTTGTTCTATCTCCCAAGTTTCATCCCTTGTGGGTATGAAACTTTCTTTTAGGTAGTTATTTGATATTTCTTCTCTGAAATGCCATAGGTCTGATCAAAATTGGATGTGCCAAGTGGAATTTATGGTAACTTCCTCACAACTTGCCGATTTTTTTCCTTTCCAGGAGATCTCACTTGTATAGCATTCCCCGCAAAAAATAATTGATATCAAATTCTGAAACTTGCATGAAAAATACTACAGACTGTCCACAATCCAATGCAACCAGTCCCACTCAATTTGGATACTCTAGCAAGAAGTTATGATTGTTTTACTTGGAACACCTTCTTGATACTAGTCAATAGGACTAGTCAGATACCCTATCTTACACAAGGTGTATCTACAAATTTAAGCTGACCCAGAAGATAAAATTTTTACCACAGATACCTTACTAATTTCCTTAAATTTCCTCCAGATTTCAGGGTCTGAAACGTTACAAAAAAGTTTTTATAGAGAAAATTCCACAATGACTCATTTTAGGATGACTCCAGAACCCTATCTTGTACAGAATGTATCTCTGAAATTATAAGGACTCAGGAGCTGAATTTTGAACCCAACGTACCTTGATCCATCTACTAAATATCCTCCAAGTCGTTCCTTCTGAAACATTGTAGAAAAAAAGTTATAGCGAAAATTCCATGGTATCTCAGATGTAGCAGCAAAATCCCAAGACCTTGAGCTCTGATACCATATGTTAAGAACCAAACATCAATATAGCATAGAAAAACCTCAGGAAAAGTACTCAACGCCTTGAAAAAGAGATAATTTCAGATAATAAGCCTCTTCAAGGGGGAAACCTCCTTTTACCCCACTTAAATGTTCAAGTACAAGACGATTCAAAATGAAAATGTCTCCTTGGTATATATAGGAGAATAGGAGGTATAATTACAACTAATGGCCTAAAGCCGACATAAATAAAATAACATTACTAATATAATATGTCCCAATTAAGGGGTAATGAGCCAATATTAGGGCTTAACATTTAGAGTAAAAATTCCTTCAAAGACAGGGTGTTCAAACTGAGCATCAAAAACCCAAAAACAATATTTCCAACAATCTCCATCTTGCAATATTTATCTTGGAAATTTGTAGTCTCCCCTTATTTTTGACATCAATGACAACAATATTTCCAACATATATGAATGCTTGAATCTATTGTTTTAAAGAACTGAATTTGAAATCTTAGTGATAAAGGCGAGTACCACCTCTATAAAAACAAAGAGGGGATCTCAAAAATCTTGTAAGAATACCCTATGAGGTTGACTCTTGTCCTTAACAAGAAAAGAGATCAACAACTCCATAATCCCATCCCATTGGTGATAAATTCCAAACAATGGTTCAAATTCCTATCTCACCATGAATTCAAGTATGTGAGGGGGAAGCTATAGTTGCATCGAGTTATTTTCCTCACAATGAGAGTGAGAACAGGATGTACATGACATATGTGTATTTGATGAGGCATTCCTTACCTTTGAGTTCATAATTAATTTATTGATTATGGTATGACTTAGTAGAGTGTTGTTCCATTGATCCTAAGCACCCCCACTTTTAGGGATGTAGATTTGTTTGTAATCAAATTGGTGTGTTGATTGTGTTCCCTTAGAACCTAGTAGAAGAATACATTTTGAAATCTTCCAGCCGCTTGAAGAGATCGAGATAGTATAGATGCAATCTTCTAATCAGTTGGAGCGGTTTTCAAGACCATCATATTGATAATTGTGCTTAAGTGTCCCAACACCACTAGAGATTGAATATGAGAGTCTATAGCCAAGAGAAAACCTTGTAAGAGGTCATATGCTTCAGCTTGGTTGTTGGAGGAATTCTCTAGGCCCCATGCATATGTTAGTTTAGTTTTTACTCAAGGATAAATGATGATCCTCCCCACACCTGCCACCCCCTAATGCAATTGTTGTTTTTTAATGACTTGTATCCTGGAAGATCCAACTCTAGGATTAGTAATCGATAGTATTTATTTATTTTGTTAAAATTGTTAAAGATAACATGTGCTCTTCTCTCTTATCTTAAGATGTGGATTTTGTGAATTTTTTTATAATAATCTAGTAGTGTTTTCAATTAAGGTAACCATATTGGTTAGGCAAGGATGGCTCATAATACTTATTTTCCATGTATGAATCTTTTGTATTTGCAATGTCATTGTTGAATTCCATCTATATTGTGTTCTTATTTAAATATTAATGAAAATCCATATTTTTTCAATAAAACGAATACACTTCTTTCAATTTTGCTTTTTTTTTATCTTGATATATTAACCAATGTATATCATGGTGATATTTCAACCTAGACTTAAATAAATGTGTAATGGATGTGTAATATTTTGACATTATTGGAAAATGATATTAACATTATCACAACCCAATATTAACACTATTAAATTTTCATATTCACATTGTTGGACTATAATAGTTTCAAAATTAAAGCCTAAATTCTAGGTGACTAATTACAAATTTAATAAAATAGGTGTTTTATATTACATGTTGTTATTCATTTTTTCTATCGTGTTTAATTATATCTAAATAATATGAAATTATGTTTCAATTTTTAAATATATTTTTCATATTCACATTGTTGGACTATAATAGTTTCAAAATTAAAGCCTAAATTCTAGGTGACTAAGTACAAATTTAATAAAATAGGTGTTTTATATTACATGTTGTTATTCATTTTTTCTATCATGTTTAATTATATCTAAATAATATGAAATTATGTTTTAATTTCTAAATATATTGTGATTAAAATGATATCAACGTCAAATAAAAGAATGAATCAATAAATCTATAACGATTTGACTGATAAAGCCTATGGAAGTATACATATCCTACCATCTCTCCTCTAGATTTGAACTTGTAACTTCTTAAGAAGAAATACATGTTCGTAACCATTTTTTTTAAGTAAAAAAGTAGAACCTGCTATATTAAGTTATCAGAGAAATATTGACAAAATACACAGAGATATAGTTTTGAGCCACCAAAAATGTTGTCGGTTTACCGGAAACCAGCACAGTTTGGAAAATTGTTTTGCCCTCTGTCCTGCCCGGAGGAAACCAGGACAGATGGCCATAGGTCAAGTGCACATGTAGCAATAGAATGATTAAACATAAAACAAACTAGCATAGGAGAACCTAGATACCCGGTGACCTGTCGCCCTTGCCTATCTGCCACGTGGACCTAGCTGGGATGGCGAATGGTTGCGCACAGAATGGACATTTCCTCTTTGTTGGAGCGTTGGAGTACACGTCAAGGAGAAAGTCTAGACGATGTCCCATGAGAAGGGCTCTGTGCTCCTATTCTGTCATGTGGCCTCAAAGTTTGAACACCAGAGCCAGATGCTCTGCACGGAGGAAAGGACCTTGCAAGTCATTACCTACATCGTCGAAGATTACGTTCCCCACTTCCACGTTCATTCCAGCTCTGGCTTCGACCTTAGACAATTCTGCATCGGTCGCTTCCTTCTTCATCCCTGGTTTGGTGTCGTCTGTGCTTCCTGCGGCGCAAGTCTTGTCTCGAGCTTCGTCCTTGATCGTTGCCTGCACAGCATGGCTGGTGGAGTTGTAGTCACCCATCCACGGTATCTCCTCAACGATGCACACAGGGAAATCTTATGTCGTCTCGTCTTTAGGACCGCTTCCAATCTGGGAGTCCGACGCCATGGCTTGGGGTTCCGGGGTGGTCACGAATTCCTCCACGAACAGCGTTTCTTCAACATAGCAGGAAGGAAACGCATCCGCGGCGCCACCCTCCAGCCTGCTTCCAGGCTCAATTGCCATCGTTTGACTGCTACGCTTTGTCCCAGTCTCAGCAATAATGGCATGCAGAGCCAATTGGTCAGCGCGAGCCCTCTTACGAAGAATGGAGGTCGCCATCGACAGAGCGTGCTCTAGTTTCTCCCTCCTTTGCCTCTGCTCTTTGTGGGTGTACCAGGTCGAGCCACGGCGAGGCCTACCTCGCTTTATGGTCATGGTTGTCGAGTGGTATATAACAATGCAGAGAGTATGCAGCAAAACGAGAGTGAGCCAAGACGATAAGAAACCAGAGCTGCAACAAAGCTCCCAATGGATGGGGAGGCCCAAAATGAGAGAAAACCAGCTCTGTCCAGGCGCTCGAAAATACAAATTGTCAAAAATTGGATTCGCCTGTCTATCCATAGACCCTGTCATGCTCAGTGCGGTATGAGCAAAAGTTTTCGTGCAAGGGAGGAGTCCCTCCTCCGTATAGCGACTGTAATGGTCATCTACCATCGTACATGCAGAGAGGATGGGTGGCGGCCATCAGCATTTATGTTGTGGCTCAATGCAGAGCCAGGTGGCGAGGTATTCCCGCATGTCACCCCATCCGGGGACATGTTCGTAACCATTAAGTTCACTAATTGTAAGCATTTTTTATTAAATTAAATATAATCTAATCTAATTTAGAACCATTGAAAATAAAAATAAAAATAGTTAATCAATAAATTAATATACTAATTAATTAATTAATCTATGAATTAATTAATGATATAATTGGTCAATGATATAATCAATTAATTAACTTTTAGTTTTGTGGATTAATTTTATAATTATCTTCAATCTCATCACAATAAACATCATTATCAATGTTGTTGAAGATGTCAATATTAACATAGTTACCAATGTTGTGAAAGGCGTGGCTACTTACATAACTACAAGCACCTAAATGGAGTTGCAATTATCAACAATTTTTTTTAATTACAAATTGTGTCTTTTTTTTAATTACAATTTTTCTTTTATTCTTGTAAAGTTCTACAACTGGAGTAAATTAATAAGTGGACAACCTGACAAAAACATTCCCCCAAATACAGGAGGAACTTTACTGGAAGTCATTGTTCCACCTGATTGATGGGAACATCTAGCATGTAACTTTATCCCATGTGTTTAGGCCCATTTAATATGATCTAGATCCCCAAATTTCTAAAAAATAAGTGGATCTGATGATTAAGGTTGGTTGTCATTGATGCCAACCCTTGAAGAAAGCCCCGCAGCACAAAGGTTTGGGTAATGGACCCAAGATCTTTTTATGTAAAGATGACTCATTATTGTCTTGTTATGGTTTATAAGAAGTAAATATGGATGAACTCCAAAGTGGTCCCCTTATGGTGAAAGCCCTCATGGGAAGACGCTTTGCGGAGTAAGAGAACCCATGCTTAATTGTGGAATAATGAGAAGAAGGACAATGAATTTGTTAGGTAAACTATCCTATATGGATAGTGCTTGTCATTCCATTTCTGGTGGTATGTGGAACGTCACATAACTCCTCACGGTTAGAGAGTTATGGCCATGAGAAGTTGGAGACCCCAGGTTTGGGTAATGGACCCAAGTTTGTTTGATGGATAACGGTATCAGTTATGATATATTTTCAGATAATACTATTCTATATGGATGGTAAATGTCATTCAATTTCTGGTGGTATGTGTAACGTCACATAACTCCTCACGGTTTGAGAGTTATGGACTTACGAAGTTGGAGGACCCTCATATGTCATCTACAAGCCCCAAAATGTCAAAGTAGTCAAAGTGGTTTAAGAGACTTTAAAAGGTAAATAATAAAGTGAAGCAAATTATGAGTGTATTATAATTCAAAGTGAATACAAAATAAATTATTTCAATAATAAATTTAATGGAGAAATTAGAAGTGGGTTAACCCTAAAATAAGGAAAGTGGGACCAAGTGACCTAGAAGATGTTTTTAAGGAAGCTACTTGGAGAGTATAAATAAGAGGCAAGGCTCTCTCATTTTAAACACACTTGATCATATTGAATACCTATAGGTGTTTGAGGTAACCAAAGGATATCTAAGCTGAAATTCTGAATAAAGTGAAGAAAAGAAGGCCGAAATGCAAGGAAGGATAAATTCTTTTGATGGTGCTTTCTAAGGTATGTTATTTACAGGTCATCTCCCCATTTTCGCTATAACTTTGTTTCTATAATGATTCAGATTGTGAAATTTCTATTCCATTGAGAAAACATATCCAAGTTTATTTGGTAAAAAATCCATGTTGTGGATCTTTGTATTTTGGGAGTTACACTCCATGGAAAATAGGGTTTGTGGCTAGTCCTGAAACTAGTCAAAAAAAGGTGTTTTGGGTAAAAACGTCACAACTTATTCATAATAGATCCAAATTCAGTGAAACCAAATGTTTTGGTTAGGGTATAGGCTTTAGTATTCTTTGTAACGGTTTCATATCATTTCAACAAATATTCAGTGTGGGGCACGCTCTACAAGGTCTCTCTCTAGAATAAGCCAGAATTCAGCAAGGTATGCCATTTTTGCTATAACTCCTTTTCTGAGAGGTTCCAAGTAGTGAAACTTGGATGAATTGCAAAAAACACATTGAAGAACATTGTGTATCAGTTTCATATATTTATACATTGTAGGTACAAAGTTATGATTACTTCAAGTTAGGGTTGTTGACTAATCCAAAACTAGGCATGTGAGACTAATGAAAAGTTTGATGAAAATGCTAGTCTCTTGTTGTTAAAGTTAAGGAAGGTTTGCAGGAATGTGATAATATACACTAGGTCTATTACAAAGCTACAAATCAGATTTGGATGATGAAATTGATGAGGGATTTTGGTTGAGGTACATGTTGAGTACATGGTTGAGACAAGTAGTTGATGAGTTGGCACATACATGAGGTGTATAGTTGATGATGTTGGTACATATTGATGAGTCATAGTTGATGAGTAGTTGACACATGATTGGTACATACTTGGTACATGGTTGGATGAACTTTTTTATGGTACAGGTTGATTATAGGTTGTTTGGTACAGGTTGGTGCATGGTTGATGCACTTGTTTATGGTACAGGTTGAGGTATAGGTTGATGCATGGTTCATATTTATTGGTACAGGTTTACATCAGAATATCTCATAGTGATAGTGTGACAACGGTTCCTTCATTCTACTTCTACTTCAGGGCGGTTGGACGGGGCAAAGACAGGTGGTTGTAGCCACCTTCCGGTTGTAGCTAGAGAACATAGGGGGTTGTAGCCAGAGAATTGGGGAGTTGGAGCTTGCCTCGGGTTGTAGCCTGAGAAACTAGGGGGTTGGAACCTCCTTACAGTTGCAATTGGAAAACAAAGGAAGTCGGTGCTTCCAATGAATGTAATTCTTCAAGACATATAAGAAAAAATTATTTTGTGGTTTTCTCCCGATTTGGGTTTCCACGTAAAACATTGATGTACTGTGTATGTTTGTGTTTTTTCATTTGTTCATTTCTCATTTACTCTGCAGTTATTGGATGATAATGCTTCATTGATATAACACTTGGATTATATGGTTAAAAATGATTAAATTTCTCTATTACTGATTCACCCCCCCTCTCAGTAATCCAACAATTGGTATCAGAGCAGGTTCCTTAAGGAAACAGTTTAACCACTGGAAGGAGATCATGGATTATTCTGAGAATGGAGTACCAATGTTTAATGGTCAGAATGGTTTTAAGCATGAGATGTGGAGCATGAGGATGAAAGTATTTTTACATGCACAGGGACATTATATTTGGCTATCAGTTGTTACAGGATATGATAGTTCAAAAAGGGAAAAGACTGTAGCCAAGAAGGAATTGAGGAAGAATAAAAAAATAGCAATGGATTTCATCTGGAAAGGATTACCTAATCCGGTAAGAGAAAAGGTTGGTAAATGTTCATCAGCAAAAGAACTTTGGGATAAGTTACATGACATATATTCTTCATCCATCACAGATCCAGAAAATGTGAAAGAAGATGCAAATACAAATCAAGAAGAATTATGTTCACCATGTCAAGAAGATTTAGAAGATGAAGAGTAAATAATCACCAGAGGTATGTTGTTTTGTGTTAATTGTGAAAAATGTGAACATCTTGAAATAGAATGCCATGAAGGAAATGAGACAGGAAAAATAATTGAAAAGGAAGACAATTATGAAGAAGAATTGACTAGTGCTTTAGATGAACTAAGAGAAGAAAACAATTCACTCAAGAAAGAATTGACGAAACAAAAGGAAAGTGTTCAAATTTTTGAAGAAGCCCAACAAGTCATCGTGAACTTAAGAACTCAGCTAGAAGAAGCCAGAAAGATCGAAGAAAATATTGAATATCAAAAGCAGTGTTTGGAAACCAACATAGCAGCACAGAAGGAAGAAGCATAAATGAGAGAGAAGATATTGACAGATCATCTTAAGGAAAGAACTAACGATCTAAACCAGCTTGAGGCATAGTTTGGTCAAGAAGAGAAAGGACTTGAAGAAGAAATAATCAAATTAAAAATTCATATTGAAGAAGAGAAAAGAACAGAAGCAGTCATGAAGTCTCAGATAATGAAGAAAGAAGAAGAGGTTGAGAAGCTTAAAGAAGAAATTGTCACATTAGAAGTAAAATCGCCAAGCTCAACACGAATGTTGAAGAGATAGAAACATCCACATCAATTATAAAGAATGAAGAGAAGCACTTTAGGTTGCTAGAAAAGAAGAATGAAGAAAATAGAAATAGTTATGCAGAAGTACTCAAAGGAAGGAATCATGGTCAGCCAAAATCTAAGAAAACTATCAAAGATACATATTCAAGGGGACCATCCATGTTCAAGACACAAAGAAGCTTCAATCATGATCATGATCAGTCAAGACAAAAATTCAGAAGGACTACGCCAAAAAAAAGATCATTCACTCCCAGGTATGCAAATTTATTTTATGGTCATTGTTTTTATTGTACTATCTTTGGACATAAGGTTACAGATTGCAGGGATTATAAAATAAATGTTCAAGCAAGAAGTGCCTATGTGGTCATACGTAACATTGAGTGTTACAAATTTCATAACTATGGACACATAGCCAATGATTGTAGAAGCATGATCGATACTTCCATGAAAGAGAATATTGATATCAGATATAAGAAAGTATGGATAAGAAAACAAGAAGAACAGGTGAACAAAGACAAGGTACCAGAGATCACAAGATTGGCAATAAAACGAGATGAAGAAAATTCTACAAAGAAAAAGAAAGATGTCAGATACATAAAGGTTTGGAAAATAATTGAAATAAAGAAAGGGAAAGTAAATAAGGAACAGGTTCAAGAGATTGTACTTTCAGGCATTGCTGTGAAATATGAATCCACAGACAAAAAGAAAGAAGTCAAAGCTTAGAGAGATAATGAATCTACCCATGAAGATGATGATGAATCTACCAATGAAGATGATGATGAATACACATCTGAGCAAGAATTTTTCTGAGCCATCCGACTTAGAGACTCCCAAGTAATATGAATATTAGACAGGGGGAGTCTATGTGATAGTTGTGACAGACCAAAGAACCATCCTTCGAGCAGCTTGCAGAGTTTGAGAAGACAGATTCAGAGCAATCAGTTAGCAAAAGTGCAGTTTGATAGTATAATGATAAATGGGTTAGCATTATGGACAGTTGCACAAGTAGAGTCTTGGATAGTATGGAAAAAGATGGATTCGTAAGAACACTTAGCAAGTTTGGATAGATATATGATAGTGGATGAGAGCATGGATTCATAGATTGATTTAGAGAATGGTTCGAAGACAAAGGAACATTATCATAATGGATGATAATTACACAGGAAATGGCTCAAACAATGCTAACGGATTACAAATTGACAGATATTTTTTGGAAACAAGCAGTGCATACAGCAGTTCACATTCAAAATAGAGTAATGCTCAGAAACAACACTAACAAAACTCCCTACGAGCTATGGGAAGGAAGACTAGCAAATGTGAAGCACTTTAGAGTTTTTCTAAGCAAATGCTACATCAAAAGAGAAGATGGCAGAATGGGAAAGTTTGACTTTCGTGTGGACAAAGGAGTACTTGTTGGTTACTCAAGTACAAGGAAAGAATGCAAGTGTTACAATATGAGATTGAACAAAATTATGAAAAGCATCAACGTAACAATTAATGAAACGGGAAGAAGAAAATGAATAAACGGAACAGCCTTCAGAAGAAGAAGTAGAAGATGAAAAAAAGTAGAAGAGGAAGATGAAGATGAAGATGAAGATAATCTGACAGAAGCAGAAGAGCAAGTTTAGAAAGTATCTCCAAGAGACCTAGCAAACGAGTACAGAAGAATCATCCTTCAGATCAGATTATTGGAAACAAAGATGCGGGATTTGAGACTAGAAGAAAAATCCATCACCTGAACAAACACACCTAGCACTCTTATCTACAATTGAACCAAATTGTTTTGAAGAAGCCAGCAAGGATGAATTTTTGAATAAGGCCATGGATGAAGAATTGGATCGAATAGAGAAAAATGACACTTGGGAATTGGTTCCAAGACCAAAGAATAAGAATGCGATCGGCACAAAATGAGTTTTCAGGAATAAATTGAATGAAGATGGACAGGTTACAAGGAACAAAGCTATATTGGTATGTAAAGGATATGCACAGATTGAAGGAATCAACTTTGAAGAGACATTTGCCCCAGTTTCCAGAATGGAAGCAATCCATTTACTTTTAGCTTATGCATGCTCCAAAAATGTTAAAGCATATCAGATGGACATAAAATCATCTTTTTTGAATGGGGAACTTGAAGAAGAAGTCTACATTGAACAACCTGGAGGATTTCAGTTGTCAAAGAACACAGACTGTGTATGTAAATTAAAGAAGCCTTGTATGGTCTAAAACAGGCTTCTAGAGCATGGTACTCCAAACTGGATAAGTATCTGCAGCAGGCAGGGTTCAGAAAAGGAAGTGCAGACAACAACCTCTACATCAAGGTAAGTCAAGGTAATATTTTATTAATTGAAGTTTATGTTGATATTATTTTTGGTAGTGATAATGACAGGTTAAGCTAGAAATTTGCAAAAGACATGCAGAATGAATTTGAAATGTCGTTACTTGGAGAACTACCCTTCTTTCTGGGACTTCAGATACGTCAAAGAAACCAAGGAATTTTGATTTCTCAAACCAAGTATATCAGATAAATGCTAAAAAGGTTCAGAATGGAAGATTGCAAACCAGTTATCACTCCCATGCAAACCAGTTGTAAGTTGAGAAAAGATGATGATTCGAATTCTACATATCAAAGGCAATACAAGTCAATGATTGGCAGCCTACTATATGTGACAGCATCCAAACCAGATGTAATGCAAGTAGTTGGAAAGGTGGCACGATTTCAAGCAGAACCAAAGGAATCACATGTATTAGCAGTAAAGAGGATTTTCAGATATCTCAAAGGAACAAAAGAGTTTGGATTATGGTATCCAAAAGGAAAAGATCTATCACTTATTGCCTACACAGATGTAGATTGGGAAGGTTGTATTGATGACCGACGAAGCACCAGTGGAGCAGTGTTCTACTTAAGTGAGTGTTTGATATCATGGATAAGCAAGAAACAATCATCAGTATCTTTATCTACAGCTGAGACAGAGTATATTGCAGCCGCAGCATGTTGTACACAGGTTCTTTGGATGAAACAAACTTTGACATATATACAGGTTGAGTATGATGAGCCCATTCCAATATATTGTGATAATACAAGTGCCATCGGTATCTCAAAAAAGTTGATGATGCACTCCAAGACGAAGCACATTCCAATCAAGTATCACTTTCTACGGGAACAGTTTGCAGAAAAGAACATCAGAGTTGAGTACGTGGGCACAAAAGAACAAGTGGCAGACATCTTTACAAAACCACTTCCACGAGAAGCCTTTGAATATCTTCACCAAAGACTTGGAGTTATTTATGCTCCAAAATGAATGCTTTTTTAATGTTTTTTGAATGCTTATCTTATATGTCTTAGATGTACATGAGGAAGCACCATAAGAGGCCAGTTCAGTCAGGGGGAGCAGCCCCGGATGGAAAGATACCTTTGTCATTGATGACAAAGGGGGAGAGATTTATCAGATGCAGAGGACAGAGGCATGGTTCCAAGGGGAGTAGATTTTGTCAGATGTAGAGGACAGAGGAAAATTTATCAGATACAGAGGATAGAGGCATGGTTCCATGGGGAGCATGAGTGATATGATTCCAGTATTGAATCAGAGTGTTGCCATCAATGCCAAGGGGGGAGATTGTTGATTAAGGTTGGTTGTCATTGATGTCAACCCTTGAAGAAAACCCCGTAGCACAAAGGTTTGGGTAATGGACCCAATTTTGTTCAATTTAAAGATGACTCATTATTGTCTTGTCATGGTTGATAAGAAGTAAATATGGATGAACTCCAAAGTGGTCCCCTTATGGTGAAAGCCCTCACGGGAAGACGCTTTGTGGAGTAAGAGAACCCATGCTTAATTGTGGAATAAT
>ML820659.1:136102-165359 GCA_009831015.1 Picea engelmannii
GTACATGTTGAGTACATGGTTGAGACAAGTAGTTGATGAGTTGGCACATACATGAGGTGTATAGTTGATGATGTTGGTACATATTGATGAGTCATAGTTGATGAGTAGTTGACACATGATTGGTACATACTTGGTACATAGTTAGATGCACTTGTTTATGGTATAGGTTGATTACAGGTTGTTTGGTACAAGTTGGTGCATGGTTGATGCACTTGTTTATGGTACAGATTGATTACAGGTTGAGGTACAGGTTGATGCATGGTTAATATTTATTGGTACAGGTTTACATCGGTATATCTCACAGTGATAGTGTGACAGTGGTTCCATCATTCTACTTCTACTTCAAGGCGGTTGAATGGGGCAAGGACAGGTGGTTGTAGCCACCTTTCGGTTGTAGCTGGAGAACATAGGGGGTTGTAGCCAAAGAATTGGGGAGTTGGAGCTTCCCTCAGGTTGTAGCCTAAGAAACTAAGGGGTTGGAGCCTCCTTACAGTTGCAGCTGGAAAACAAAGGAAGTTGGTGCTTCCAATCAATGTAATTCTTCAAGACATATAAGAAAAAGAATTTCGTGGTTTTCTCTTGATTTGGGTTTCCACGTAAAACATTGGTGTACTCTGTGTGTGTGTGTTTGTTCATTTGTTCATTGCTTATTTACTCTGCAGGTATTGGATGATAATGCTTCATTGATATAACACTTGGATTATATGGTTAAAAATGATTAAATTGCTCTATTATTGATTCACCCCCCCTTTCAGTAATCCAACGGGATCAAGGAAGAACTTTACCTCATAAAAAAAATGACTATCATAAAAATTGGTCGAGTTATTAACTCACTCCATTTGCAACTATATATATCTGTATGACATGAAAAACTATATACATTTATATGTGATGATGATGTTATTAGATTAAATATTCTTAAAAATATCATTTATATAATTAAACATAATAAAAATGAAAGTATCAAAGCATTATGATTTTCATAATCTAATAAGATTTGAAAAATAATTGAGTTTTATGATCTAATAATATTTAAAAAGTAATTAAGTTATAAAAGTCAATAAAATTATATCTTGGGTAGAGAATATTAAAAGAAAATTTAACAAATTCATACATACCAAAATATTTCAATGACTAGTTTCGCCATAATATTAACCCTAATTTTAAAATGACTATTTTATATTTTAAACTTACAATAATTGAAAAACAAAATCAATCAACCATATTAATATTAATAAATCTTTATAAAAAATATATATATTCTTCCTATTAATTATTTTATTGTCATTTCACGTATTCTCTTTATATAATGAAATGATGGTAAATAACTCTATGATACAATCATAGAACCCTTCCTACAATTAATGATGAAAAATTACAAATAATTAAACTTTTTTCTTAAATTTCTCATGTAGCCAAGTTGATTTAATTTCAATAATTAATGATTATAAATTATATAAATTTCATTTTTTTTATTATATAAATTCCTTTTTTTTTTTAAAACTCATTTGTTTTAATTGATTTAATTTTAATAATTATAACTTTAGAAATTTAAAACTTTGTTTTTAACTTTTCATGTAGTCAAATTGTTTTAATTTCAATAATTTCTATAATTAATAATTAATAATGATAAATTATATAAATTCAATTTTTTTTTTCAAAAAAAACTCATTTGTTTATTTAATTTTAATAATATAAATTTAGAAATAATGATGATAACTTATAATTAAGCAAGGTGAAAATGATGGTACCAAGGCCATTATAGTTTTGGTAAACGATAAAGTTATATCTTATATTAGTAAGAGACGGTATGTAAAAAAGACAATTTTACAATTTTGTTTGTGGCAAGGTTTCTGAAAGTTATGAGTATTCGCCTTATATTTAAAAGTGTTTTAGAGTTGTTCAATGATCAATTTTCAATATAAAAATTATGAGTATTGATACTAATTTTAAAAATAGTCATTTTAGTTTTTAAGTTCATAATAATGGAAAATTAGTTTGAATTAACCATACAATATTTTCACATTATATATATATATATAGTCGATTCGGTCTAGCTATAGTAGTTGGGATATGGTGAGCTCTTAACAAGTATATTGTTGTAATGGTCTTGAGCCCTATGTTGCAAAGCTTAAATAAATACGGTTTATCCTAAGCACAATCCTTGGAATGAGGGGAAGTACCTAGTAGGTTTCTTGGGATATATATATAACACTTTCTAGAATTAATAATGACAAATTAGTGGTGAAAATGAAAGTACCAAATTCATTATGGTTTTTTTAAGCTAAGAGGTTTTGAAAAGTAATTATGTTACAAAACTAAGTAAATTTGATCTTATATTGATGGTGGTGGTGATGATTATTGTCCACTCGTCCACTGATACCAACTTTCATCTATTGGACCTTAAAGGAATTGATTAGTCTGCTTTGGCATTTTATTTATATGCTTGAAAGGAATGGAGAGAAATTATATAGTTCTGATGAGTCAATAGGTAGGAAGGTCGATAATGTTACAAGTATTTTGAAATTGAGATCTAAGGTGGGTATAAGTAAGACATTCTAAGAGAAAGTGATTTTCATCCACCAACTTCTTAGTATCAAAAAGATGACAAATTATTTCATCTCATGGTGTTTTAAGAATTGTTCAATGCCCTCTTTCATTATGAAGCTTGTGAGAGTTCATTCTTATTTTATCAATGTTGATTTTCTTCCTTAAAATAGCTATAAAAGAAAGATACCTTTGATCTTCTAGATTGTGGTTCATGACTTTTTTATAATATCCTAATTCTATCTTATCATCTATCTATTTATCGCACCATAATTTCTCCTTAAATTTAAATGAGATCGTATTTTTAATGGTATGAATATTCCACAAAGAGACCTCCTCTATTCTCCAATGGTTTAGCCAAGACTTAACATCTTTATGCTAACCTCCTTAATAATCCACAACTGACTTTGGCTAGAGTTTGAAGCAATCCTAGGAATCCTCTTGTCTTTCATGTTAGTTGTCTTATGTTTGTACATTAGGTACCTTGTCATATTAATTCTCTCAATGGAGTAAATACTACCTTCTATAAGGAGGATAAGATTGGTCATATTGCTTTTAATTTTAAGATTATAAATTATAAAATACTTCTAGATTTTCTCCATTCTTTTCCACGATGCCTTAGATATTTTGCAGTCCCAAAATTCACATCCATATAACATAACAAGAGTGACAAGACGCTCAAAGAGGAGTTTCTTTTTTCTGAGAACCAAAAATACATTGATTTTCAATTGTTCTCAAGATTAAAACAAGTTTTCCATCCTCCGGTAATCCTTCTCTCAATGTTATAGTTCCATTGAAGCTTGTGATGAAGGTTGACTTTGAGATATTTGTATGAATTATCTTCCTTTGATTTGTTATTGTCCTACACAAAATTAGTGTAAATGATCTTTTTGGATTTGATTATCATAACCTTTATTTTGTCAATGTTCATTGGCATACCCGTGTTAGAACAAAAATCCTTAAGAATTATTCGTTGTTCATATCATAGGGACACCTCGCCGTAAAAAAACAAAACTGTCAACATTAAGAATGATGATGATTGTCCCAACTAAAATAATGTTCACACACCCTAATTATTCCAAGCATGCCTCTAACTAGTCAATGTAAATGCCTTAAAGGGTCAGGAATAAGGGACAACCTTGCTTAACTCCTATATTACAATTAATATATTTTAACCAACCCTATTGTTGTTAAACCTAGCAATAGCATTCCCATATAACATTATCTCATCGACTCTTAACTCAAAAGGAACCTTTAACTCTTCTAATGTATTATTCCTTAGTGATTTTAAGAGTAATTAAATGATAACTTCTAAAACCCACCTAGCCTTTAGCCCTTTTTCCATGACTTTTTAACCATTTTCTTATATTATTTTCATGTATAATCATATATGGCTTGGTTAAAAGAAGGCATAGTTAAAAAGAAAGTGCTTATCAACATCTTTTATATTACAATCTTACAAATTTTCTTATCTCAAATTGTTTGTTTTCCCATTAGTTTAATAACTAGTTTGACCATCAAAATTATGAGTATCAATCCTAATTTTAAAAATAATTATTTTATTTTTTAAATTCACATTAATAAAAAAAATAACTTTGATTAATTATATCAATATTGAAAGCTTGTAGGAAGGAAATTAATGAGGCTTGTTTTCAAGCATAATATCTCAAGAATATAGGATTTAGAGTGGAGCACAACGATTAGGCGCAGTACTGAGGGTCAAGGCCTGACGCCCTAGGGAAATCTCTAGATCTAAGGTGAGATTCTCGATCCAGCCCCCTGATGTGACTCCATAACTCTGGCATCGTTGTGCCTCAGGATTTGGTGGTCTTCCTGAGATCCGATCTGATGCCCGAGGGGACCCTCGTTCTTGATCTAGCCCCCATTCTGTTGGGATAGGAGCCTTTCTTTGTTTGAGATGAGCTATATTGGAGGTGGTAAGTTGTCGCCTCCCCCTCCATCCTCCACCGATGAAGAATCTTTTACAAGACTATTAATTTCCCAAGCGAAGAAGAAAGTAGCTGAAGTTATCCCAAAATTCGTAAGAAAGCTAGAAGAGGTTCCAGTTATCACTTTACCTCTGGATCAACCCATGAGTGTGGTCGTCTCTTTGGCAGACTGGGATTTAGTAGGACAATTCACAGGGCTTTGGCCCTCTCCCCAAACAGTTGAAAACTGGATTCAAAAAAATTGGAGACCACTGATCTCAAACAGCGTCACCAGCTATGCAGTCGGAAGAGGGTTCTTCTTGTTTGAATTTATCTCCAAAGAGGATCATGACTTAATTTTCAAGAGTGGGCCTTACTTCATGGGACCACAAGGGCTCTACTTAAACTGCTAGACTCCTAACTTCGACACTGAAGTGGATGTGCCAAAGGCGGTTCCGGTTTGAGTTCGCCTACCCAACTTGTTGATTCATTGTTGGAACCCCTCCTCCATGCAAACCATCGGTAACAGGATTGGAACATTTATTGATAAAGCTGATCCAAAAGGGAAATATTCTTGCGCTTGGATCTGTGTAGAAGTAGATCTGGAAGCTGGACTACCTGAAGTAATCAAGTTAACTATCGGGGATTGGCATCATTATCAAAAACTGGACTACGAGCAACTACCATTTAAGTGTTGAAGCTTCCACGAATATGGGCATTTCCAAAAGCATTGCCCAAAAACCCAGGTATTACAGCAAGAGAAAGATTCAGGAGAAGGATGGCAGCAAGCGAAAATATCCAAGGAAAACCCCAACCCTAACTCCAAAAAGGAAAGGAAAAACCAAAGAGGTCAAAATGATATGGGGAATAGCTTTGTGGTGCTTGGAGGAAAAGAGAATGAATTACCTACTACCAAAAATAAAGTAGAAAAGCAAAACAATCCAGAAATGACAAGCCAAGCTAATAAGGAACCACCTCCTCAGTTAGAACTAGGAGAAATCCTAGAAACCCAGCTTTCAGGGACAGAGGAAGAGACATCGGAAGAAGCTGAGGGTGAAGCAGACACTGGGCTATCTCAGAACTCCCCAAAACCAGCCACCAGAGGAAGGAAAACGGAAAAAGAAATACGAGAAAGGGAGACATACAAAGATAAACTCCAAGGAACTCAACAAACTCTGGAAACAATACTAAATTCCAGAAGTACAAAGAATCAAGGGAATCCCTCTCAAAGGACGCCTTCCAATCCAAAAAGCAAGTAATGAATATAGTCTCCTAGAATTGTAGGGGGTTAGGAGGTAAAAAAAAAAAAAAAAAGCTATGAAAGACTTACTCTAAATCTCAAACCCAGACATTCTACTTGTCCAGGAGACTAAAATGGAGGAATCAGAATTTCTCCAATTCAGTGCAACCTTTTGGAACGAAGGAGTAGGAGTAGCGGTCAGCGCTAGAGGAGCCTCCGGAGGAATTGGCTCCCTATGGAACTCCTCCACTTTTGATCTTTTGAATACTGAGCACTGTACCCATTGGATCCTCACCAAGCTAATTCATAAGGAGTCAGGTATTTACATGTGTTTATTTAATATTTATGTTCCTATTCTACCCTCTGAAAAAAAAAAAAACTGTTGGAATATTTCAAAAGAGTTCCTTAGCAGCCATCAATTGGAGAACATTATTATTGTCGGAGACCCCAATGTTACTTTAGCCCTTGGAGAAAAAAAACGGGGTTCCATTGTAAGAGACCCCTGTCGAGAATGGGATGAAGACATCATTCTTGATTGGGATCTGGAAGATATAAAATCCCCCAGAGGCAAATTTACTTGGTCTAATAAAAGAACCGGCCCGAAGTACATAGCAGCAAGGCTGGACAGATGCTTGGGCCAGATCTCCTTCCTCCTCTTATACCTCAACGCGGTCTCCAAAATTCTTCCCTTCAACGCCTCCGATCATAAGCCGGTCCTTGTAGAATTTACCAAAGATTCTTATATGGGTTCTATCCCTTTTCGCTTAAGCCCCTCCTAGATCCAGCATGAGGATTTCCATGATTTGGTCAATCAAGTATGGAAAACTCCTGTCACAGGTTCTCCCTTTTTTGTGTGGGAAGAAAAACTCCAAAGAATGAAGAGAGCTCTCATCAAAAGAGTGGAATCCCAACAGCAGTTGGAAACTCATCAACTCTCTATGGAAGAAGGAAATCCAAACCCAAACAACCTGGAGAAAGAAACAACCCTCCATAGAAAGCTCCATGCAGCCTACAAAGAGGAAGAAGATTATTAGCGACAAAAATCCCAAAGCCTTTGGCTAAAAGTTGGGGATAAGAACACAAAATTTTTTCATAAGCAATCAGAAGCCAAAAAACAATTCAATTCCGTAAAAGAAATCCACAGCCAGAATCAGATTGTAAATGATTTTGAAAGTATCAAGCAAGCTGCCCACCTCCATTTTAAAGGTATTTATTCTGAGGACTCTACCAGCGGAATCCACCAGCAAGTTCTCAACCTGATTCCTTCGGTCTTCTGTCCAAGATCAAATCAACAACTTATAGAATCGGTCACGTTAAAGGAAATTAAATTGGCTTTGGACAGCATGGACCCCGATAAAGCACCTAATCCTGATGGATTTACAGCCAGATTCCTCTAAGTCTGCTGGCCAATCATAAAACATGACCTGCATAAGCTTGTAATAAAGTCACAAAATTGCCACAAGATTGGTGGGAGCACCAACTCTGCGTTCTTAGCCTTAATACCAAAAGAAAAAGGAGCTTTATCCTTCGACAGATTCCGCCCAACCGTCTCAAATATATTCTGCCAGCAATCATCCCAAAGAACCAAGGTGGCTTCATCAAAGGAAGGAATATCACTGACAACATAATTCTGGTTCAAGAAGTGATTCATTCAAGCATGCACCAGCGCGAAAAAGGTATGGTTGTGAAGTTAGATCTTGCAAATGCTTTTGACAAAGCATGATTTTTTATTTCAGGGAATGCAGAAGTTTGGATTCAACACTGCTTTCATTCACTGGATTAAGGCCTATATTGGATCTCCATGGATAGCCCCGTTAGTCAATGGTCGAGCAACATAATTTTTTCAGGCTTCCATGGGGCTTAGATAGGGTTGCTCGATGTCTCCTCTACTCTATGTCATTCAAGATTCAACGCTTAGCTTCCAACTAGAACAATGTTGTATTCAACAAGAATTAATGGGCATAAACATAGCAAGAGGGGTCAAAGATATCAATCATGCTCAATTTGTTGATGATACGCTTATTTTGGGAGGGGCAAGTACCATCATAGCCCGTAAATTTAAACAACGACTAGATCTCTATAAGGAAGCTTTTGGGAGTCAGATAAACTATAGGAAAAGTCAAATCTTTGGATGGAACTACAAGCCAAGGGAAATGATGGAAATAGTTAGCATTATGGAGATGGAAGGGGAAACTCAGTGGGATTCATTCAAATATTTAGGAGTTCCCATTTCAAATCCAAGCCAAATTCCTCTCATTGGTCTCCCCTACTTGACAAGATTAAAGCTAGAATCCAAGCCTGGGAGGATACCTGGCTAAATCTGGCAGGAAAGGTTGTTCTCATCAAATCTGTCCTTAACAACATTCTGATTTATCAAAGCTCCATTATGTTAGCTCCAAATGGAATTATAACCAAACTTGAGGCAATTCTGATAATATTTCTGTGGAAAGGAGGCAAACAGAGCGACAAAAAATTGCCACTAGTCAGCTGGGGGAAAGAAATAAAGCCTTACTCAGAAGGAGGCCTTCAAATAAGAGATCTGAGATCCCAAAATTTGGCACTAGGGGCCAAGCTCCTCTGGAATCTGGTAACTGAAAAGCTAACCTCGAGCAAACATGCACTATGGAAGAAATGATTCACTGCAGCTAGGAGGAGATGTCTCGACACATTCCCTAAAGTCTCAAAAGGCTCCTCTATTTTCACAGCCTGTCAAAAATCCTCTGGATTCTTCAAACCTCTCATAACTTGGATCCCGGGCAGCGGGAAAAATATCTTAATATGGGAGGACTCAATTCTGGGAGAGCCACCATTAGACTCCATGCCAGGCACCTCTAACCTCAAATACTTTCTCCACGTCCAAAAGTTATCCACGATGTGGGATATCTCAAATTGGCATTCAAATGAAGTCGAAACCTGAAAAGACTGGAAACTACCAAGATGCCCAAGCCATCTGCGACACGAGGAAGCTCTGTTACGAGCTTTTATTCATGGGAAATCGCCAAATGCAGTAAGTCAAAAAGATCTTAGGGGATGGGGATCTAAATTTGGCATGTACACTGCCTCCGAAGGATACAACCAAGCCAACGTGATTATGAATGTTCCTCCCAATCCAGCTCTGTGGAAAGAAATATGGAGGGTGAAATGTCTTCCAAAAATTGATATGTTCATCTGGATTTTGGCTCACAATGCCATCCTTACAGGAGACAACCTCAAAAGAAAAGGATGGGAAGGCCCCACGGGATGTCCCTTCTGCGTTTCAGAGGAAGAATTAGCGGTCCATCTACTGTTGAACTGCCCATTTTCTCGGGAGGTTTGGAGTCAAGCGCTAGTCCCTTGGATGAACCCTGTAATCTTCCCAGCGGAGTTAACCTCACTCCTCATCCATTGGCAGGTTGCGTGTCCTTTCTCCCTTAACAAAAAAGAGCGATTAAAACTCTGATGGGTATCCTTTCCAAAATTTATCCTGTGGAAAATCTAGTTAGAGCGCAATGCTCGAATATTCAAAGGGAAAAAAAGTCAACACAGACCAAGTTGTTGCAAAAGTCAAAGCTTTGATGGGGGATTTCCTTTCCTCTATTCATCTTCCAACAAACAAAGGTAATTTAACTTCTATTGAGAAGAATGGATGTCTAGCATTCTCCCAAATCCATTGAAAGTGGCAACAGTTCCAGTGCCTCCCACAAACAAATGGGAGATTAGATTAGATTCTTCATCCTTCACAAAATGGCGAAACTCACTTCAGAGAGCCTCTTCTTTGATGGAGCTTCTAAAGGAAACCTCAGTGCGGCAGGCGAGGGAGGGGTGCTTATAGATCCCGAGGAAATAAAGGTTCTCTCATATTCTTGGGGAATTGGCGAGGACACCAATAACATAGCTGAAGTGTTAGCCCTCTGGCAAGGACTCTCTCAAGCCCTAGCCAAGAACATTACAGATCTAAATGTCTTCGAGGATTCACGTATCATTATTCAAGCTCTTTCTTCTAATATTATTCCCAGTCATATGCGACTCAGGCAAATCCTCAAGAAAATCAAACTCCTTCGGGCAAGCTTCCAGTTAATCGATCTATTCCACATACTCCGAGAATTAAACAACGAAGCAGATAAAGAGGCAAACAAGGCAGCACTGCTAAGCAAAGGTGTCCTATCTTTAGATGGAAACAAGGGTACGACAGATTACCTTAAATATTCATCCGAGGGCTAACGCTCGAAGTAAGCGCTAAGCCTGTTCTAATGAAAGCTAATTGTAATTGTACCAGCATATTTCTACTGTCTTCCTAATATATTTCATAACCGTTTTCATTAAAAAAAAAATACTGAAAACTTGTAGGAGAAAATTATGAGTGTTAATCCTAATTTTAAAAATAATTATTTTATTTTTAAATTCACATTAATAAAAAAAAACTTCAATTAATTATATTAATAGTGAAAGATTGATTAATATTAATAGAGGAAAATATTGATAAAATATTTATAATATTTTAATTTATTGTTATAAATAATTTATTATTATTTCATATATTATATTTATAGATATAAATAACTCTAATTTGATTTTTTAATGATATAACCTTTTGAAAATCAATGATAACCAATTATACATAATTTAATTCTTTTAACACTTTTCATGTGGATGGGTTTATTTAATTTTAATCATTTTTAAAAGTTAACGATGACAAAATATAAATAGTTTAAAATTTTTATCGTACTTTTCGTATGGATGAGTCGATTTAATTTTAATAAAAAATTATAATTATATGCATTAGAGACCGCTGAAAAGTTTCAAAGATACGCGGGACCTCTGTTGCTTTAATGATGAATCATTATAATATAATAATGTAGATTTGAAGAATCGATGACGTATTATACAAATAATTTGTCTTCGTGAGATTTTGTTATTATTGAAAATAAAATCTTATTAAAACATTGTGATGATGATAATTTTAAGAGGTGGGTAATTGATTATTTGTAAGTTTTTAAAATTTTGTTTATATGTAATAAAAGTATTAAGAAAAGCTTTTTAAATCACTATACTTTTGTTAAGTTAATCTTTAAGTTAAAAGATTAGAAAACTTTATAACAAATATTTTGAAAATAAAAAAATATTCATTTTATTTTTAAATTATTTTTTGAAATATATATTTTTAAATTGTATTGAATAAAATATATTTTTTCACTTAATTACATAGTAAATGGAATATTTAAATTTCAACTATATTTATTTTTAATTTTATTTTTTAACATACCCATTTGAGTGATAATATTTTTATTCTATATAGTTTTTTTAAAAGACTAAACATTCTCTTTAAAATAGGTCATCAAAATGAAAAAAATTATTAAAAATTAAAATCTCGATATACACCTCAACATTTTACTAACTTAACTTATAAACCAAAATTCATTTTAAATAATGATAAACACCTCAACATTTTACTAACTTCACTTATAAACCAAAAATTCATTTTAGATAATGATAAACCCTGTTATAATAAAGCAGGTTTTGAATGGGACTTCACGCTTACATCTATACTTGTTCTATAACATATATATTCAATAGTCAATAAATGATCTTTTCTTAAAAATAATTAATATTCACAATTATAAAAAAAATGATGGAAAAAATTAGATAATACTAAAATTTATTTTTACATTTATTAAAAAGTTTAAATTAGGTTTTGCATGGGACTTCACGCTTACATCTATACTCGTTTTGTAACATATATATTCAATATTAAATATAATGATTTTTTTCTTAAAAATAATTAATATTCACAATTATAAAAAAATTGGTGGAAAAAAATTAGATAATACTAAAATTTATTTTTACATTTATTAAAAAGTTTAAATTTGTATATTATTATTATAATATATATATATATATATATATAAACTTTTAATTTGGAAATTTTTAAATATTAAAAAAATTGTTTCATCATGTAAGAGTTTTGAATCATGGTAAAACTTTGTTTTTGCTTAAAAAAAAAATCAAAATCCACGTGACAACAACATGCCTTTAGACCCCCTGAATGGGGTGACAGATGGTCAACTGGGGACCATTGGCGCACATGCAGCTTGGGGAGTTATTACCCTCAGCCGTCATCCAAACCTCCAAACCATTTGAATGACGAGCTCTTGCGCAATAGTTATGGTAGTGCATTGTTCCACCATTGAAAAGTTAATGCCTCCTCATGCGAACCAAAGCTGGAGTACTAAAGCGGGTAGTCGACCTCGGGTTGGTGTCACTTATGATTTCATGGTGCCCCCCATAGTCTTTTCGATACCCTCTACGAAGGTAAGAGCCCTTGGGCATTCCGCCATATTCCATATTCAGTTGGCTCTCTGGTTCTTGTTGTTATCCACATCTTCCTGCAGTGGACACTCTCTCGTAGCCTCCTTACCTCTGTTGGCCACCTTACTCAGTTTCCATTTCACCAGTGTTGCTCCTCTAGCCTGGTTTTCGCCTCCTTGCCCCAATTTCTACTGCAATCCCTCCACCATGCCCAGAGAGCGTGGAAAACCCAAAATAGGGCCTTTGTATTACAACTTTATTGCACGGTGCAACCTCCCTAACCCCTCGCAGCCATCCCCTTCGACTGCTAGCTCCCCCGGAAGGGGCCAAAATTGGACCGAGTCTCCTCTGCCCTCCCCTCATGCCCAACACTCGCCTCCACCCCTCTCGGATACTATGCATGATTCTGGAAGTTTCCTTGTGGATGAAGAAATTCCTCCTCTTGAGTTGCAGCCTTTGGAAGCCCCACATGAACCTTACATCATCACCAAGCCCCAGGCCCGACCTCTGGAGCAAAGAAGTTGCATGGTGGAGGAAGAAATTCCCCCCCCAGCTCGCTGACAGAGTGGATAGCCAGGAACACAACCCCAGGGCTAGACATGGAGGAAATTCCACTGACGAATTTTGATATGGAGACAACTCCTCACACGGACATGGATGGGAAAATTGAGCAGCCTCTTCCCAATCCTCATCGTTTTTCGGACAACCACCTTCAGTTGATCTTTGATATGCGGTGAAGCCTGGAGGACCAAACTCATAATCAAAGCATTCTCAGTCGACGCATGGACCTCTTGTTCGACTCCCTATCGGATGCGCCATAGAAAACTCGTTGTTTGACCTGCAGACAAAGGTTTGTCTACATCTACAACATTGATGGATGCCTGGGTTTACCAAATTTCTAGCTTCTCTCTCTTTTTCCATATCACGAACCAGTTTCAACTTTTTCAGTTTTGTTAAATTTTTTGATGTATGGCAACAACCATGGTAGATACATTCTCTAGTGCATGACACCAGACACATCTTATGTATGAAACATGGCATTTGTCATGTTGAACTCTGAAATTACAGTAATGGTTTCCAAGTGTTTCTGCAAGCCACCTGTTCTGGTTTCCCTGATGTGGCGGAACATGTGCCAAGCAAAGAACATTGTATTGTTTTGATGCTTTTAAGGTAATATATTTTTTCCTCTTTTATTTACACACACAAAAAACATGCCTTTAGACCCGATTACATGCACATATAAAAAGTATTGAAGATATTTTTGTCAAAATTGGAGAGCATATTTTAAGAAATTTTGACCTCTAAACCAAGGCTAGTAAATCTTAGACATTCAAGCACTGAATGTATGGTTGTTTAATTATCATTTTCCAACATTAGGAAAAAAGGTACCACTGTCAAGAATTGCTTAGAGAACACCTATGAAGCCATGTTCCAAAGTGTATGATTCTATGGTACCATGTATGACTCTCTATACTTAAAAAATGTTGATTTAACAACTCAACACTAATAGTAAAACCACATTGAGTTGTAGTCAACCAACTAGAGTTAAGGAAAAATGTGGTTTCAACCCTCAACTACACTACACCGTTATTCAATGCCTAGGCCTAGAGATCCATTGAACAACTCATTCCCTCTAGATCAAACCACTCAACCTAGAGATCTATTGAACAACTCATTCCCTTTAGATCAACCTAGTGAATATTGTCAAATCTAGTGCAACACATTGTTACAATTTAACCACTCATTCCCTCTAGATCAACCTAATCAATACTATCATGTGTAGCACAACCCCCTTTTACAATAAAGCCTCATACTAAAGAAGTGTTAGTACTTAATTCTAGAAATTAATGTTTATTAAATTGTTTGTTTGTTTGTTTTTAATTTATATAATCTACATGTTACTAGTGTTTTGAAAATACTTTTATGCTTATATAATCGTTTATCATTATTGATCATTTTTTTTGTAAATCTAGCTACTCATTCATTAATTATTATACAAAAAATAGTACAAACATTCCAAGCTAACTATCAAACATAGGATCATTTTGATTGATTTTACTACATCTTCTAGTTGCAGCCTTGATTTTGCTACCCCTATCTCCCAACTTCCCCTCTCCATGTTGCCCATTCATATTTTCAAACCCACTTTGACCCTTCAATAAACCACATGATGAGCATTGAAAATTGCATAAAAACCAAGTGAAATGATTTCTAACCTTCCTCTCTTTTCTCTCCCAATTTACCTTTAACACTGAGTGCACCACTTCACTAAATAAAGGTTGTCCCTCTCCTGTCAATAAAGACATGGCCTCCACTCTTGCACTATAAACTATAACCATCAACTCCCTTGTCTATAGGAGTGTCAATGGAATGGAGTTTTCCTCTTTCTTCCCTAAGCAAGTAGGTGAAGCTCCAAGGAAGCCCAAAAAAATTGCTATGTTGACTAGAGCCTATGATATTCCAAACATTGCCAAAAATAACTTTAAAAAAAACATAGAAGAGACTTAACTATTCATAAGGGCCCAAGCCCACTCAAATTCATAATTCATGCAAGAGGGTGGTTAATGTTCAAACCCAATAGTGATCTATTCCACGAATGAAAGGGCCAAGCAAACATAACCTCCAACGTCCTTCTCACCTCCCTCATATGCTTAAACATCATGACCTCTTGTTCTCCCCTCTTATACAGATAATTTGTTTTACCATTTTGGTGAGATTTTGTTCAATTTTATTATTATTGAAAACAAAATCTTATTAAGACAATATATTTATAAAATGGTGGAAGCGTGCATTTTTTAAAATTATTTTTAAAAATATATTTTTAAATGGTAGGGGATAAAATAGATTTTTTTTCTTAATTACAAAGTAAATGAATGGAATATCTAAATTTCAACTAAATTTAATTTTAATTTTAATTTTACTTTTCAACATATAATTTGAGTGATAATATTTTTATTCGATCTCATCTTTTTGAAAAAAGCTAAACATTCTCTTAAAAATATGTCATCAAAATGAAAAAAAACCATTAAAAAATAAAATTTCGATATACACCTCAACGTTTTACCAACTTCATCTATACACCAAAATCCATTAAAATGAATATTTAAAATTTTAGATAATGATAAACTATGTTATAATAAAATTAATATGAAAAGTCAGAAAGTAGGTTTTGATTTGGACTTCGGGCTCATATATGTACTTGTTATCTAACATGTATATTTAATATTGAGTATAATGATTTTTTTCATAAAAAAAATATAACATTCATAATTATAAAAAAATTGTAGAAAAAAAATGGTAATATTAAAATTTATTTTTACATTTATTTAAAGGTTAAATATATATATACATATAATGATGATGATGATGATGATGATTAATGTTCACTAAAACTCAATTGGTCTATTAGACCTTAAGAGAGTAAGTGATTGTGATTCTTTAGAATTTTGTTTTTGTGTTCTAAAAGCATTAAGAGAAGTTTTCCAAGATCATCATACTTTTGTTGAGTTAAGAAGTTAAGTGAATTAAGATCACCACACACACACACACACACACATATATATAATTTAACCTTTAAACAATAAATTTTAATATTACTATTTTTTTACCATTTTAATATACACTATAAATTTGTTTACCAAAAACAATATTAACTTTCTATATATTTATAAACCTCTAATTTGAGAATTTGTAAATATTAAAAAAAAGCTTAGATCATGGTATAATTTTGTTTTTCAATGATTTTTTTAATCAATATACATGTGACAATATATAAAAAGTAGCGAAGATCTTTCTATCAAAATTGGAGAACATGTTTTAAGAAATTTTAACCTCTAAACCAAGTCTAGTAAATCTTAGACATTCAAGCATTGAAGGTATGGTTGTTTAATTATTATTTTTCAACATTAGGAAAAATGGTAACGTGGTGAAGAATTCCTTATAGAAAACCTAGGAAGCCATGTTCCAAAGTGTATGATTCTATGATACCATGTATGACTGATTGTAGTCAACCAACTAGAGTTAAGGGAAAATATGGTTTAAACCCTTAATTACACTTCCATGTGCACCGTCATCCAATGCCTAGGCCTAGAGATTTGTTGAACAACTCATTCCCTCTAGATCAACCCACTTAATACCACCATGTCTAACACAACACCTAGAGATATGTTGAACAACTCATTCCCTCTAGATCGACCCAATGAATATAATCATGTCTAACACGCCACCCTCTAACAATTTAACCGCTCATTTCCTCTAGATCAACCTAATCAATACTATCATGTCTAGCACAAACCCCTATTACAATAAAACCTAATACTAAAGAAGTGTTAGTACATAATTCTAGAAATTAATGTTTATTAAATTGTTTGTTTGTTTGTTTTTTAATTTATATAATCTACATGTTTTTTTTTAAGTAAAAAAGGGTGTTTCCTATTAATGTGCTATTATAGTACCAAAAATGCCACATGTCATCAGTCTGCCACATGTTCCTCCAAATTAGCGGAAACCAGAACAAGTGGCAGACTATCATACTTTTTGTCTACAATGCTATCTGTCATCTGTCCTTGCCAAATAGAAACTAGAGCATGTGGTGGATTCATGTTCTTATAGAACTGTTCTAGAAGCCTAAGATAATCTAGCAACTGAGAAAATAAAACAAAATTGTAAAATTGTGTCGTCCCAGTACAAAGATCTGGGTGGGGATTGTACAAGGAACCCATTGCAAAGAACCATAAATTAACCATTATCACCTGGGGGTATGTCGTCCGGAGATCCAGTGAGAGGGTCGTCCCTGGGCTGGAGCACGAAAGGCTTCACGCAGGTCGGGCATCACTAGTTAACAGGTGCATTCAAGAATGCATCATACAACATGTTGATCCGCTAAATCATGAGGGTGTGTCAGTGGAGTTGGTTCGTCATTTGGCTCCTTAGCTCAAATATGAGCTCTAGTTGCTCTAGGATAAAGAGAGGAGGCAGAACATGGAAGAATTCAGGGATTGCAAAGAGTGATGGAGGTGTCAAGATTGGGTTCCCCCCCGCGCGATGCCCCTGTCCTCCAACCCAATGCCAATGTCCTCCGCCTTGGTCGTCTCTGTTGTTTCCTTGCCTTTGTTGTCGCCTTTGTTGTTGGTGTCTTGGGCAGGAACACTTGAGTAAAAGTGGAGGAATTCCCTTGGGAATTCCTCCTCAACGATGCAGGTGGCGCCTTCCATGGTAGCCTGGGCACTAATACTCACTATGTGGTGGTTGGGGAGTTGCAAGTCATCTAGAACTGTGAAGAGGATGGATTCCGAAGGAACCTGGATGGGTTCCTCTGGAATCACCTCCTCAACATACGTCATTGGTGGAGTCCTAGGCCTCTATGTGCACTGAGTCTGGGATGTGAACAAGGCTCATTCTAATTGTTGCACCGGTCTCTGTCGTGCGACATAACTATACCAGGATAGAGCGCACCTTAGCTTGCCCCTCTCCTTCGACATGGCTAGGCCAGGAGGGTTGAGAATCCTCTGCGTAACTGTGAGGAAGACCCACTGCTCGCAGAGCAAGCATAGTGGAAGAGCGTCAAGGAGAAGTGATGCCAACTAGTGTCAAGCGAGAGAGTTAACCTTTGGGTTGACATGAATCCTGTACTCGCCCGAGCTCTGCAACTAAAACTCAAAGCCACCATTATCCTAACTTGGGGGAGCTATCTTCCCATCCTCTACGAGCAGTAATGGTTGCCCTTCATTCAAGACTGAAGTGAAGGGCGATGACCTGCCATATTTATGGCTTGAGGCCTGGGTAGGTTACGTGGCACCCCATCCGGGAATATAATCTACATGTTAATAGTGTTTTGAAAATACTTTTATGTTTATAAAATCACTTATCTTGTTATTGATCTTTCTTCTTTTTTGTAAATTTAGCTACTCATTCATTAATTAGTATATAAAAAATAGTACAACCATTCCAGGCTAACTATCAAACATATGATGATTACAAGTGTGATGTTCTTAAGTGTTAACATAGTTTTTCACATTATCAACATAGTTATCTAGCCTAAGAGACCTAGATATAGTAATATAAAAATAACATAAGTTGTTTTTTAGACCAAAAATTGCCAACCATCAATCTCTTTTAATAGCCAAAACAAAGATGTGCCCATGCTAATGTTTGACATGAAAGATTAAACAAAAAGGAATAAGACCAGTCAATCAGACACCTAGTCTTCAACCTCGGACATTGAATTCACATATATGTAAACTAGATTGATAGTCTACTTGGGCCTCCATAACTAGTGTATGGTCCCTTGGTTCTGATCTAGCTCCATTGCTTCCATGCCCCAAATTGTCTTGACCAATGCTTCATATTTGCAGTCCAAGAAGTCCAATTTGTCCAAGATAGCTTGTTGTTGCACACCTCGTTCTTCAACTATCTGAGCTATGAAGGATTTGGTGTGCCAGTATAAGTCAACCATCTTGAAATACTTGGTATCTTTGCTTCGGGAAAACCCTATATCCAGTATCCTATCCATAAGCTTCTCATCAATGTCATCATAAGAGGTATTTCTTCATTTCTCCCTGACTAATTTTTGTATTATGTCTACTTCATCCTTGATTGCAATTGTGAACCTTCTATTGCAACTCACTATTGCCTCCCTAGCCTTTATTTCTACTCTAGTTTGCTTATTGGGAGGGCTTCCTTTACTATAATTTTTGCAAGATCAAGGTCTACCTCTTCTAGTTACTTTGGTTTTGCTACCCCTAGCTCCCAACTCCCCCCCTCTCCATGTTGCCCATTCATATCTTCTAACCAACTCTGAGCCTTCAGTAAACTACAAGTCGAGCGCTGAAAATTGCCTAGAAACCAAACAAAATGGTTTCTAACCTTCCTCTTGTTTCTCTCCCAATTTACCTCTGAAACTGAGTCCACCACATGACTAACTAAAGGTTGTCCCTCTCTTGTGAATAGAGACATGGCCTCCACTCTTGCAATATAACCAAGAACCCCCTTGTCTACAGGAGAGTCAATGGAATGGATTTTTCCTCTTTCCTCCCTAAGCAAGTGGGTGAGGCTCCAAGGAAGCTTGAGAGAATTGCTATGTTTACCAACGCCTACAGTGTTCCAAGCATCACCGAAAATAACTTTAAAAAACATAGAAAAAACTTAGCCAATGCCTATCAAATACAACACTTGAGAATTCTCCATACAAACCAATTTGCTCCTCATATCAAAATCATAATTCATTGATTTATCATTCTCATGCCCACTCAAAACCATAATTCCTACGAGAGGGTGGTTTGATATTCAAACCCAATAGTGATTTGTTCTACTATTAGAAGAGCCACACATAGATAACTTTCAACATCCTTCTCACCTCTCTCATATGCTTAAACATCATAACGTCTTGTTGTCCCTTAACAAAATAGGGATCATATCTTTCTTTAATGCACATCCCTAACACCCTATACACAAGTTATCTATTTTAATCTTTATTTAAAATTTATTTTTAAAATTATTTATTTAAAAATAAATTAAAATTATATAATTTTGAAAACAATTCATGAAAATCAAATTTTACTTGTAAAATTCCACCAATATGATCTTACTAAACGATAACCCAATTTACACGCCCTGAAAAACTACTTTACCTTGAGGTGGCTTTGCCACTAAGAGGTCCATGAACATGGGATGTTCTCTATTGTCATGCAAAGGGAAAATCCTCTCATTTAATTACACGTCATTAAAAAGGGATGGAGGAAGGAGGAAATAGAGACCATTTTTTAAGGGAAAAGAGGAGGAAAGATGAAAACATGAGCTGGTTTGGTGAACGCAACATGTGAGAGTAGAGTCTAGAAAGCCACGTGGTATGGACGTAAGAGATGATGGTAGGTGTTATGCTTTTGGGAGTCACATGAACCGTGATGCTTAGGCAAACCCAAGCACAAAGCATCAAATAACAAGGAGGAGGATGAAGCACTACCTACTCCTACCTCATGAATAATTGAGGGTGCTTTGAAAATCTTAAGGATGTGTCCAACATTTGAGATTGAGAAGACGCTCCATGATGCCAACTCCTAACTCATGAATAATTGAGGGTGCTTTGAAAATCTTAAGGATGTGTCCAACATTTGAGATTGAGAAGACCCTCCATGATGCCAACTCCTACCTCATGAATAATTGAGGGTGCTTTGAAAATCTTAAGGATGTGTCCAACATTTGAGATGGAGAAGACCCTCCATGATGCCAAGGAGATGGTAGTGTTGATTTAATATTAAATTCTTATTTCTTAAAATAGCAAGCACCAATAATGATGAATGGCTATGGCTAAGGCAAAGGCATAGGCAATGGCATGTACTCATCTCGATCTCCATCCACATGATATGATGGAACACTATAGTAATAGTATTTGTCGTTGTTGCAGCACATTCATTGCATGAGTTGGGAGTTTGCTGTTTGATTGCACAAACAACAAACCAACCAGTGAACAGCAGTGGCAAATGGTGATGACGAAGGGGATCACTTTAATTGCAGTAAGTTGGCCTCTTTTTTACTTGTACGAAACGCCTTTCACATGATTTTTGAGAATATCTGGATTCCAAAAATCACAATTGGACCCCAGATGGACCGGATGGATGGATGTTTGTGGGGATTGATTTACTGTGCAGGTGGGTTATCTTCAGAGTATGAAAACCACAAAGGATGACCCCAGATCTGATCATTTAATTCCTATTTATAAAACAACTTCTGCAATTCAATACAATAGGAATACAGTCTTAGTAGCAGCATCAGCCGCCATCATGCCATATTACAGGCTTCAACACGAGGCTGAATCAGAATTTCTGGAGGTTGATCCCACTGGTCGCTATGGCCGGGTAAACAGACTTTTGAGCCAACCTGCTATTTACTTATACAAGTGATTCTTATATTGGGTAGAGGGTCATACCAGTATGTGTGTTATGTGTGCGTATATATAGAGTATTTGTCTGAGAGGATTACCGATCCGGTTGATATATTCTTCTGTTGTTTTGCAGTACATTGAAGTGCTTGGCAAGGGAGCATCGAAGACTGTGTATGCTTTTTACCCACAAACTCTTCTGTAATCAAAATTTATTTAGGCTTCCCCCAAAAAAAATTCTGCCATGAAAATTTGTTTTTGGATCTGTCTAAACCTTTGTGCAATCAAAATTTGTTTATGCTTCCACTCACAAACTCTTCTTTCATCAAAACTTGTTTCTGGATCCATCCAAAAGCTTTTCTGTAATCAAAACTTGTTTTTGGATCCACCCACGAGCTCTTCTGTAAACAAAATGTGTTTATGCTTCGCCCAGAAACTATTATGTTTTCAAAATTTGTTTACGCTTCTGCACACTAACTCTTCTGTAATCAAAACTTGTGTATACTTCCACCCACAAGCTCTCCTGTAGTCAAATTTTGTTGATGCTTCCACCCGCAAACTCTTCTGCAATCAAAATTTGTTTTAGGATCCACCTACAAGCTCTTCTGTAATCAAAGTTTGCTTATGTTTACATCAAGAAACTCTTTTGTAATCAAGATTTGTTTTGCTTCCACCCACAATTTTTTCTGTAACCAAATTTTGTTTTTGGATCTGTGTAGACCTTTGAATAATGAAAAGTGGGTCTTCTGATATTGATTATGATAGATTGTTTGATGCATATGCAGATACAGAGCCTTTGATGAAATAGAGGGAGTTGAAGTGGCCTGGAACCAGGTGAAAGTGAATGATGTTCTGCAGTCGCCCGAGGATCTGGAGAGACTTTATTCAGAGGTCCATCTTCTGAAGACTCTGAAGCACAAGAACATCATCAAATTCTTTTCATCATGGATCGATACCAAGACAAGGAACATCAACTTTATTACAGAGATGTTCACATCTGGTACTCTTAGGCAGTAAGTTTCACTAGCCGTTCATTAGTAGACTAGCAGTTATGTGAACTTCAATGAATTTGTTGGCTGGAGATATAGCTATTCAATGACAGATTTCGTGTTCTTCTTTTGGGTATCCAGATATAGACAAAAGCACAAACGTGTAGATTTAAGAGCTGTGAAGAATTGGGCTCGTCAGATCTTGAGAGGGCTTTTATACCTGCACAGCCATGATCCTCCCATAATACACAGAGATTTGAAGTGTGACAACATATTTGTCAATGGGAATCAGGGGGAAGTTAAGATTGGAGACCTTGGCCTGGCTGCAATTCTGTGTAAATCTCATTCAGCTCACAGTGTTATCGGTAAAACTAAATACCATTGATCTCGTCCTTTCATTCTAGACAGATTTTAATTCTTCTTGGGGCCTTCTAATCTCCGAACGGTTTAATGCAGGAACTCCGGAATTCATGGCCCCTGAGCTCTACGATGAGGAATACAATGAATTAGTTGATATCTATGCATTTGGGATGTGCCTATTGGAAATGCTCACCTTTGAGTATCCTTACAGCGAATGCTCGAACCCAGCTCAGATCTACAAGAAAGTAACATCTGTAAGTTATTTCGTCGCTGAAATCTATTTCAATACATATCTTTGTTGGATCGAACTCTTTGCCAGTCGGGCAAAAGCAAGTAGTCTTCATCACTTGGAGTTTTGGCTTGGGGACTTACCCTACTTAGCTATTTTTTATACAAGAATTTTGGAATTGAATTCCAGTTCTCGAATCGATTCTCAGGGGAAAAAACCAGCAGCTCTGTACAAAGTGAAGGATCCTGAAGTGAGACAGTTTGTTGAGAAATGCTTGGTCACTGTTTCCAGAAGGCTTCCTGCAAGAGAACTCTTAATGGACCCATTTCTCCAGACTGATGAGCATGGCTTAGAATATTCCTTTTCCAGATTAGATTTCTGCAGAGATGACGTGGGGGAACTTGGTCCATTATTGAGAGAACCTAACATTGAAGCTTTTCAAAATGGTGTTCATAAAGCACACCAAAGCATACATTTTGTGCATCCTTGCAGCAAGAATGGGATTTCTGTCCACTATGAGAACAAGAAACAACGGAGGGTTGTACCTTTGCCCTCATACTTCAGAGAGGATAGTATGTCTCACAACATGGATTTCACTGTCAAGGGAAAGAAGAGAGAGGATGACACAATCTTTTTAAGACTCCGTATCGCAGACACAGAAGGTAAAGAATCTTATTTGCACCAGAAAACCATGAACCTGCTGGCAGGCTTTGAAGCCTAACATTTCTAACACAGTAAATTGTAAGACTATTTGCTATTGCTACTTCTATCAACTAGTCCCTAATCTGTTTTTTCACCCATGTTAATGTCACAAAGTTCGATACATCTTGCAGGACGCATTCGCAATATATATTTCCCGTTTGATGTGGAAGGAGATACAGCCATGAGTGTGGCCAGCGAAATGGTTGCTGAGCTTGACCTTGCTGATCAGGATGTTACAAAGATTGCAGAAATGATTGATGAAGAAATCTTGGCTTTGGTACCTGATTGGAAAGCAGGAGTAGCAATAGATGATCACCACTACTTCTATGACCATGACAATTCCACCTATGAAACAAATGAAGCTTGCTGGTGGAATCATAATGATCATGTCTCTAGTATCTCTTCTCAGAGTTCTCTGTTGGAATACCTGAGGTCTCATTACTATGTTGACAACAAGTCAGAAATAGTGCCTTGTACGCGAGTTGAATGTGCAGCCATGCATGGCCGCTTTGAAGAAGTCACATTCCAGGTTAATGCAACAGATTTTTCTTCATATGTAGAAGAGGAGGCTCCTACAATTTCAAGCGGATCATCAGATGTTCTTCATCATGATTGGGTGAATGGAGAGGATCCAGTTTCACCTGGATCTTTTATGTCACATGGTTCAGGAGCTAGCAATTTTGAAGATACCCAATCTTGTCTAATATCCTCAGGTACTGGTAACAAAGAGGATGTAGTTCGAAGCAAACCTGCAAAACCCCCAGAAAAGACAGGATATGTAGATAACTTTGAAGAAAGTTGGAGCCATGGATTGTCTGAAGGGTTCAGTCCTGTTACTCATTCTGACTGTCTTAGCTCTGTCCACAAACCTATGCTTCATCCTCAATCACCATCATCAGTCAAAATTTTATCTGATGAAGATGAAGATTCCACCAGCAGAGAGTTGCGATTATTAGCAGTCAAACATCAGAAGGAATTAATGGAACTCCAAAGAAAACATGAGCATTCCCTCTTAGAAATCGAAAACGAATTGAAAAACACAACACCCCTCAGATCACCTTTAGATAAGAAGAAATCCAGTCCTGGAATAAATTTTCAGGATCAGAAATTGAATGTGAATGGGCAGCAAGAGCACCGGGAAGATGACTCTGTCAGACATGGTACAATAGGTAGGGATAAGGAGTTTGCAGCCATGAAACAACTTGGATCCGATGTTCGGGGAACAAGACTTTCAAGCAATGCCAGTCATAGAATATCACCTAAGGATCCAGCAGTCAGTTCTGATTTTCCAGGTCCAAGGAAACTTGCAATGCATTCTTCTCCTACCCCTCCTGTTAGGCCAATTAATAGAAATATAGCACCAAATCAAAGGTTAATGAAAATGCATTCTTTTAGTGGTGTTGACAGTCAGCATTCTATTAATTCTCTGGCCAGAGAAGTTAGTAGGCAGAGAAATTACCAGACAATTGGAGCATTTAGAACAGGAAATCTCGATGATAAGAAACATAGCGGTGAGGGGCTGAGACGATTTCCATCTATATCTCAGAAATCTTCTTCAAGGAATTGCAAGGAAGGAAAAACTAGATAGTCTGAGAGGAATGAAGCACTCTATGTAACATAAATTTATTGCCCTAGTTTAGAATCTAGATTGGATACTGGAGTGAAAACTTATCAATTGTATATATGAGCTTTGCCTTCTGGAAGAGGTAATGATTGATGGTAATGCCAAGCAAGGTTATCCAGAAAATATTCCTTTGACTTAGCACCTTATGGTCTCTCAAGAATTTTGGTAGTAAAGGCAGCATTTTGAAATTATATAGAAACAAAGGAAAAATGTATGCATCCTCTTTCATTAGGATAGGCTGCACCTGCCAAGGGCTACTACATTGTTGACGTGTACTATGGGTTCACCACTTCAGCTGATGGTACAATTCAGATGGATTTGTGCGTTATAATCCAAATAAAGTGCTTTTTGGCTGGATACAACCCAGTTCCTCACCAGCTTTTCCAGTTAACTGAGAATTCATGCTTTTATGGGTTTTTAATTTATGTAAAGCTTTTGGGAAAATTTGTATCTTTGTAGTAGTCAAGATTTTACAGAGCATAAGCTAAACAAGGAGATCGGTCTGCAGTGTATTATCGATATTCAATTGTTTTCTGAATTCAGTCAATAAGATGAAGGCTGATGCAGACTAGAAGACATACGAGTATGACCTGTCTAAATGGCTTGATTTTCTCATCATCAATGGCGACATCAGACCAGTTTGACTTACCAGAGAAGTGATTCACCAATAAACATTTGAGCCTAATAATCGTCCATTCCCTTTGTGAACTGATTGCCAAGATTAAGTAATTGACCAATAAACATTTTGAGCCTACTAATCGTCCATTCCCTTTGTGAACTGATTGCCAAGATTAATTAATTGACCAATAAACATTTGAGCCAAATGATCTTCCATTGCCTTTGTGAACTGACCGCCAATATTCTTTTTGGGGCCAAATTATTTTGATGATGGATGAGTACCTCAACTGTGAAGTAGCTCATACAGGGACATTGCAGAAACACCTATTTTTTTGCCAACTGAGGTCCGGGGTGTGTCACTCTGGGGATTCCCAGGTAGATGAGAGAGGGTGCAAACACTAACATGCTGGGATTCGAAGCTGGGCCAGTAAACTTAAACTCCCACCAATCACCCCTGAATCACAGCCCAACCAACCATACGGACACACATGTTAATGTACTGGTTTCACCTTCTTGCAAAAGGTTGAAGGTTAGTGATTCAGTTTGTCTTGTATACCATACATTCTAACCACTGAAAGTAATTGTATCTAATAACATAAAACAAATAACTGATCTGTGATACAAGCCAAAATCTTCAGATTTTCATCAGGAAACCAAGCACATATTCATGAGGTAGTCTAGGCATCAGCCAGAGACCTAAGGTCCTAAACATTGATTCTAAATTCAACCCGTTACAGACTACAGAAATCAACGTCATTTTGATCAGGAGCCAGATATGCTGACATTCATGTTGTTTTTTAAGCGTTTGAAGGGCTTCCACAGTCCAACAACAGTATGATATATCATTTTTTCTTAGTTCACTGCTTATAGCATTTTTCCCATGAACATCATTCACTACTAATGGTTACAATGTTATTAAATGCACATGTTGTTTTAGCGTTTTGTAAGTTCTTTTATAACCATCTGACTCCAATCAACTTAATCAGATTGAATTGGAATGTTGTTTAGAGTTTTTAAAAGATTTATATCATTGACTTTTATGTTTTGTGTGAGTAACGAGGTGCATCTTCATTTCAATTTGATGTGATGTTAATAAATTAAATTGAAAAAAACAAAAACTTATAAAAAAATTTAAAAAAATAATGGTAATAATAATATATTATAAAAAATATTTTTTATAATAAAATAAATAATATAGATATATTTTAATTCTGATGTGATATTAATAAATTAAATTGAAAAATATAAAATCTATAAAAAAAAATTTAAAATGTTAATGGTAATAATAATAAATTAAATAAATATTATAAAAATTATTTTTTACAATAAAATAAATAATATAAATATATTTTAATTCTAGATCTAATGAATATTTAAAGTATTCTGGATTTGTGCGTTTTTTTTTTGCTTGAAGATGTTTGTAAAGTTTATTTAGAATGTGCTTGCATGTTTTACAAGTTCTCAATATTTATTGTTGTTGGTAAATTGGACATGTCTTTTCTATTTCAAGAAGTTATTGGTTGTCTTTATTTCATCTAGTGGTTTTTCATGTTGTGGATTTTTTTTTCTTTAAAAAATTCCCTATTACATTTATAAATGATTCATTTTCAAAAATTGATGTTCCTTTGAGATGTTATATTTCATTTAAATATTCAAACACTTTAATAATTAAGATTTTAGATGATTATTTCAAACTTAAATGGTTTGAAATATGTAACACTTTGAACATTTTGAGTAATATAAGAAGTTACTTTTCATTGATGTATAGTTTGGAAGATTGTTTCAAACCTAAATGGTTTGAAATATGTAACATTTTGAGTAATATAAGAAATTACTCTTCATTAATGTATTGTTGTACAGTTTGGAAGATAGAATGATATGTGTTATTCTTTTATGGTGATTGAGTTTATTTTCAAGGTTGTATTTTATTTAAGGTTATTATGTTATTGGAAATGTATTTTTTTTTGTTAATAGTGACTTGTGGAGTTGGTGAAAGCAAGGTATTGTTTTTTTCTATTGCAAATGAGGTATTCATCAAACCATTAGAAATTGAGACTAATTCTTATCAAATAAAAAAAGCCTCCACACCACTAAAAATTTAGAAAAACATAATCACTAGGCCACTTCAATTTCTATTATAACAAATCTAGAAAAACAAAATGAGAAAGAAAAATTACCGGTAATAGCACACCACTAAGAATTTAGAAAAACCTAACCACCAGGCCACTTCAATTCCTATTATAACAAATCTACAAAAGCACAATGAGAAAGAGAAATCATTGGTAATAGCATGAAGATGAAACCTAGAACCAGAGAAAACCAAAGATCTTTCTCTTGAAAACTAAAAGCTTCCATAAGTAAAGATGGAAAACATTGTTCATATGGAAAATATCCAAACTTCCACTAAATTGAATAACATGAAATTATTAGTTGAAAGTTTAACATACCAAACATTAGGTTGAATCTTTGAGGAAGAAATGAATTCTTGGAAGGCTAAGGCAATGTCAATCTAGACTAAACAAAATATATCATGTGCAAACTTCTAGGTATTTAAAACGATCTAGGGTTAAGGTAAATCTATGTTATTTTTTTTTATGTTAATTTATAAGGGGTAGTTCTATGTTAGTTTATTTTATGTTAGGTTATAAGTGGTAGATCTATGTTAATTTATTTTGTATGTTAGATTACATGTTTGAATTCTTGTGAAGGGGGTAGGGTATGTACTTCTCCGTAGATTAAGTTAAGCAGTAAAATAGTTGCACAAAGGGGCTCCATAATCCCACAAACAAGGAGGTTTCATACATCAATTTGACCTTTAATTAGGTTGAGAGTTTAAGTTAAGGGGTCCCTTATCCCACAATCAATTTGACTTCTAGCTAAGTTGGGACTTTAAATTAAATGATTATTATTATACAAGAACTTAAAGTTCTGGAAATCATTTTAATACATTACACATAATGTTCTGCAATCAATCAACCATTATGTTAATCAAAGAGTTACTATTTTTGTGGACATCCCATTGACATAAAATTATGGTATATGATATTATGAAGCACAAAAAAAACTGATATCTTAAAATCATAAAAACTATACCAAAATGTCAACCACCTCATTTTCAACTATTTATTATTCACACACACAAACTCACACAATATAACACATCTCACAAACAAACATGTATATTCATGCCACAACTAATTAATCATTAATTATATTAATAGGGAGAACACCACAATCTCTATAAACTTTCCAGTAACAAAAGGATATTGATATAAGTGAAACCAACTAAAATCAACAAATAAGAAAATTGTCTAACTATATTTTAATATTACCCTAACTCAATTGTCAACCAGTGCTCAAAATTCTCTCACATAATAATAAACAATTAAAAATTATAATATTTCAGATTCACATTTCACGAAACCGAAAAAAGAATGATGTACAATAATTTATTTTCCTGGTTCGTATGTTCTACTCGGTTCAGGCGCACATGCGTTTTCATCAATGTCTCCATATTTAATCTGAAAGTATCTCCACTTTCCTCCTTGAGGTCCTTGTTGATGGATTGCCAAATGCTGGCATAGATTTCCCAAAAGCTGGTGGGGGAAATTGAAACAATTGGGATGACTGAGTATTTTCAATATGTGTGATTATCCAAATGCAGTAGTTGACCCTGACAATGGAGTTGAGTTTCCAAAATAGATGCAGGTTGAAGCTGGTGTGAAAATTGAAACAATTGGGATGTCTGAGTATTTCCAAAATGTGTGCTTATCCAAATGCAGTAGTTGGCCCTGACAGAGAGTTGAACCAAAAAAGATGCAGGTTGAGCTGGTGTGAAAATTGAAACAATTGGGATGACC
>ML820659.1:170728-185351 GCA_009831015.1 Picea engelmannii
AAAAATGTGCTATCAGTGGCGCCAAATTTTGTTTCAAGGGTAAAAATAACCATTAAATGTGAACTATAAAAAAATGAGAACTTTGGAGAGTTCTCGTTAAGTTGGTAACTTTATTGCATGCATAAACTCAACCTCTAACATAATTGTTCTTTTGCAAGCTTCATGTCTTCCTATCGCTAGCGAAATAAAACAAGTTTATTCCATCACAAAATAAAAAGAATTTCTATGAGAAACAAAAATAGAAAATCCCTCTCACATAGATGCATTGCCACTCAATGCATCAATAGCCTCATTTATTCCTTCATCCTTATGGTCAACGTCTCGAGGGACACAATTCTCATGTCTCAAGGAGCCTTGTCTCCCACCCATAGTTCCACTATATCTATTGGAACCAGTTCTAGAATATAACATCTAGAATATAATATTCTCCAATAGGAAGGTCTAGAATATAACATCCATCTCTCAAGGGCTTTGTTTGATCATGTTGCATTTCTTTAAGAGCTTCCAAAGCCTTCTTGGCAATACCCTCCTGCCATACTCCAACAATGACATTAATTAAGGATGCGAATCAAGAGAAAGACTAGGGGCTTTACATAGGTTGCTATATGTATCTCAAAAGACTCATTACCAGGGAAATAGGAAGAAATAAATGAAATGTTAGCGGCCACCAAAAGTATTTTAACAAGTGTACATCAAATTGCCCCAATATTGACTTCCACAAAGGTGTACCATTTCTCGAGCTCATTCCATCCATATGTTTGACATTGTCTCTCCACTTCATGAGAACTTAAAACCTTTCTCTAAGCTCACATCATAATAATGTTCCACAGTTTTGGACCAAGCACAACATGGCTTTTCCTCCATGGATTGTGAATAGATGATAAGACCTGAATTCAAATAGATTGTTTCATCGTTAATAGAGCTCTAGTGTGATTGAAAAAAATCCAGGATCAGTACTTTCAAAAAACCTAGTAACCTTGGACATAAGCTTCAACTACAGTTCCATAATCTAATCCTCGTTTTCCAATGTCTCTAATTTGATGCAAAAGAAGCCTTGATATTTTCCTTTGCAACCTTCTTAAAGGCAAGTGCGTGATCCAATGAATCAATTCTATCATAGAGGAAGAGAATAAGAAGATCGCATTGGCCATCTATTTCTTTGCATGGGATGATTGGGTCGACCACCAATTATTTTCTTGTCACGTTAGCAAGGGTTACAAACCATTTTCACCATCACCAATATGCAATAGTAAATCTAAATAGTTAACTCTATTCTCACCAAACACATGCCAAAAGTTCCCATCAAACATATAGAAGCATGTGGATTCGAGCACAGGTGGCCTCGCATAGAAGGAAGAGTGGCTAAGTCCTTTATCTAATGGTTTAGAGAACAATAATCCCACACGATCCTACTCATTCCCCGGTCATAAAACATCCCACCACGTGTGACATCCTATTAACCATCACTTGATTCTAGTGCTTTGATCCTCCTCGCACCCCCCTATAATAGCCTTTTCCTTAGGAAAGTACCAATTACACTACTGAGGTTGATCTCAACAGTCCCTGTGGATCACTGCGTAGCTCCTTGAACTCCAATTTTTCCTACAACATAATGTTTCTAAGAGAAGATTTTTCACCTTAGCACAAATTTCTATTCAAGAGAAATAATCCAAGCAATATGCACAACTTTCCTTTTATTATTTTATCACACAAGCAGGTAGCATGGGGAATTAATTAACCTCCCATACATTCTTTTTAACAAATGGGATAACAGGAGGTCAGTGCAATAGTGGCTCCACCTGCTATGAAATGTGTTGACAACATCATTCATGTTAGAGCTTTGATACCATGTTAGATCAGGAAAGTATGCAAGAACATATACCAAAGAATATAACTAGTCTAATATCCTATACCAAGCATCAAATAAATCAGTAAATCAAAATACACGAAAAGAGAGAGACAAGAGACAAGTATTTACATGGTTAAACCATGATTTGGGGAAACATCCATGGAATCTGGTCTTCTATTCTTCAGGAAAACTCTCCAATCTTACAAGGCAAGATAACACTTAACCATATGGGTGATCAGGCCTAAGGACCCATAAGGTCCAGGCTAAATATCAATACCATAGACCACTACCAAGTCTTTCACACTCCTAAAGGGCCTCCTTCACCTCACTTATATATGAGAAAGTGAAAGGAGAACGATTGTCATGATGCATGTGGGATAAACCATTTTTACAATATAGATAATTATTGAAGAATAACATTACAAAATGTTATAACCATGTACATGAGACCACTATAAAATCATTAACACATTATAACATTCCCCCTTAATGATGACTAGAGGGATAGAATCACCTGAGCCAAGGAAGGATTTGTGTTACATGTCAATATGAGATCTCATAATGATGCCTCATTGTGTGTACAAATGCCTCATAATGATAGGCTATACAACAGTAAATGTGGCCACTAGACAATCATTACATGATGGTTGTAATATGAAGATAACATTACATTACATTCCCCCTTAATGACAACTTAAAATATCCTAGATAAGTGGCAAAGACAACTTCAAACTTTGTTGTTGTCGGGGATAAGGTGTTGAGTGGAACAATGTAGAAAACCATCCATAAGTTGCAACTAGATCCTCAATAAGGTGCAAGGAGAAGACACTTGCTACCATCAATAACCAATGCAGAATGGCCAACAACCATATCCCCAATAAGGTGCAATGATAAGACACCTGCTACTGTCAAGAATCAATGAAAAAAGACCAACAATGGAAACATCTATATGCTCACGATGAAGTGCCAAGCAACTCAAGAAAGAGTAGTAATCTACATAACCAATTTGTCTCCAAAATCTTCACACACACCACTCTGGAACAAGTGAAGCAATAGAGAGCTAACTGCAAGAAATGACCTCCAAAATCAAAGGCATGAATAATCATGGCAAGTACACAATGTGTCAAATAACAATCTCTCCAAGAATACATGAATCATAGCAAAAGATGAAGCTAAAGGTGATCCAATAAGATTAAAGTTTCGACGATCAACTGAAGTTCTTCAATCAAGAACTGAAGTGATTCATTGTAATATGGTCTCCCAAATACATAATGCCAAAAAAAGTGCCAAATTTCTTCCATCAAGAGATTGTCTTAGATACATGTGACACATCCACATGGTCGTACGGTGCAATAAACCCTCGCTGCCACATATAAAGGTTCTATTGGAAATAAATACATGAAATGCCACCTGCTCTACTAAATTCCTTGGGACAAAAAAAGCTCTGAGGTTAAGACCACGATTTGTGAAATAGAGCCAGAAACGGTAATAATTTCGCAAATAAACCCTAGCGTGAATTTCCAACAACAATTGAGGGAAATAAGTTGTGATTGGGTGTTTGAGGTTGTGCTAAGATGTGATCTTCTCCCCCACAAGTCCATAAAGAGCCATGATAAAGCTGCCTCAAGGTTCTTGACTGTGTATGTGACGCAACTATGAAGCTCCATAATTTCCTCATGATTTGGGTCCACAAAAAGAGTTGTGGCGAGGGTCTCTCAAAGCCCTAGCCACATCCCAAACACGTTCATGAAAAGAAGTACATAGATGTAGAAGATGTCAGTTAACTTTGAATGAAATAGGCCACATCCCAAACACATTCATGAAAAGAAAAACATAGACGTAGAAGATGCCAATTAACTTTGAATGCAATAGCCCTAGAAAGATCTACAATAGCCTCTTCCTCTTGGTGACTATCCATCAGAATAGTTGCATGGTATATGTTATGGTCCCAAATATCAAATCTAAAGAAAGAGCAGGAAGACCATAGATATGAGGGTCATGGTCATGGGCGGGGATGAGAAAAGGGCATGGCCACAAAAAACGAGCACCAGATCATGGAGACGGTTCGTATGCAACATGGAAACCTCGAATCTGTGGAAATCAAAACTCCAACAATTAGATCAACCCCCCAAACATAAAAATCGGTCCCTCAAAGAGACAAATTGACCCTCCAACAGTCAAATTGGCCCTTCAACAGAGAAATCATTGCACAAAAAGGAGAAATCGGGCCCTCAAATAAAACAAATCTCAGAAAAATGCATCCATACACATGCAATTGGAAGAACTCAGAAAAACACATCCATATACATGCAATTGGAAGAAAAAGAAAAATGGGTGATCGTTTACTTAAAAATTGATCCGTACAACCGTGGAGAGGAGAGGGAGGGGGCTAGATAGCTAGGCAGTGGAAAAATGAGCCCTCCAAAAAACTCCCACTCAAAAAGACTTGGCTCAGTAAAACAAAATAGGCTTGGTAAATACCAAACCTAAAAAATTTACCAAAAAACTTTAGGCTATAAAAAAAACAAATTTCCTTGGCTAGGATAGGATAGGAAAACTAATTTAGATCTGAGGAAATGGAAGCAAAATTTGATGAGTGAATAGTCAATCTTGACTAATTCCTCTGTTTTGGAGATAATGGTGAGGTCATGTATGTGGGAAAATGCTCAGATTTGGGGAGATATGCTCAAATTTTGTGAAAACCTAAGTGGTTGTCCAGATAAAAATGAAGATCTACAAGAGAAGGGAGCCCCAAAGAACATATCTACTGAAGTCTAATGTAGAAAAATTGAATATAGAATTTGTGCAATTTGATGCAAAAAAATCCAAACGATGTTAGATCAGGTAAATATGCAAGAACATATACCAAAGAACATAACTAGTCTAATCTCCTATACCAAGCATCAGATAAATTAGTAAATTAGAATGCAAGAAAAGAGAGAGAAAAAAGACAAGTGTTTATGTGGTAAAACCCCAATGTGGGGAAACATCCACATAATCTAGTCTTCTATTCTCCAAGCGAACACTCCAATCTTACAAGGAAAGAGAACAATCAACCATATGGGTGATATGGACTAAGGACCCATAGGGTCCAAGATAAATATCAATACCATAAACCACTCACAAGTCTCTCACACTCCTAAAGGGATTCCTTCACCTCAATTATATATGAGAAAGTGAAAGGAGATCAATTCCTATGATGAATGTGGGATAAACATTTTTTACAATATAGAGAGTTATTGAAGAATGTCATTACAAAATTTCATAGCCATGTGCATGAGAACACTAGGAAATCATTAACACATTCTAACAATTCACTTCTTTATCAAGACGTTTCAATGGATCATCCCTCACGCTTATGGGAGTTCATGTGAACAAGAAGACAACACCACAATTAGTAAAAACATGCATATGATCGATAAGGGTGCACACGCAATATCATATCAATCTTGAAGCACACACACATGGAAATTCCTAGTGTGCCCATTAAGCAACCTCACACAACCTCTTCCTGCTAGAAAGTCAGCAGGTTACTCTGGGTTGTATGCAAATCAAGCATGTAATATCCAACAAACATAGATCCAATGACTTCTAACTGTCGCCAATCCTCTTCACATTTGGCGAGCCTTCTCCTATGGGTAGTTGAAACTTCAATCCAACATGACGAGCCTTCTCTTTTCTAGACCCACAAGTGGCTCATCCGTACACAAGGTCTTCTCTTTATGCCACCAAAATAACAATCAAAGATTGTTGCTCCATATTTTCACACATAAACTTATTTCCTAACCTCCTTCACAAGGCTTAGCCACTACCAAATAATTGAATGAACAATGTTTTCATGAATAAAAACATGTGATTCTCTAATGAGCATGAACATATTGATTTCTCTAAGGATAGGAAACGTTATAGACACGTTGTAGTACAATGCATAAATATAACATGCAACGTACAAACTGATCTGGATTTTATGAGCAAAACAAAATGAATGCAGATTATTAATAGGTGCTTAACAAAAAATAATAGAAATACAGTAAAACTACTTTTCTATTTAATAACGAAATAAGCTAAAACTATAAAATGCAGCGGAAACAAGCTTGCTGGAATGGTGGCGGCTTATCTCTGAGAAGAGATGTGACGACAACGCGCATTCGCAAGAAGAAAATTACAATGAGGATCTAAAGGAATTTTTACAATAAGAAAGAATGCCAAAAACCCTAGACACCCAAAAACCTAACGCTAGGAGATGAAGCGCCAAAAGTCATGTGGGCCCCGTTTGGGTAAGTTAGTACATCAACTTTCTGGGGTTGTAACTTTTGCATACGATCTCCGTTTTAGGTGTGTGATAGCCCGTTGGAAAGTTATCGTCGAGGAGATTCATTTTGGGGGCTCAATCATGCCTTTGGCTATCATTAAGGAGCTTGATCCTGAAAATCCTTCATTTAGGCCCTCAAAATGGCCCTAGAAGTTAAAACTGCTAAAAATAGTAAATTGCTAAAATTGTCAGAAAATTGTTTTGAGCCAGTTGGAAAAGGTGGGTGGCCACCGATATCCATTTGGATCACAAACACCCCAAATTTTTTTTTTACTCTTCCTACACTAATCCTAGGTCTACATAGGATTAACAATGTGGAATTTGCATGATCACAGCCCCTCTGGTGAGAGAGTCAGGACTGTACCAATTATGATACTATGTTGAGAAATGGGAAAGTAGACATGATTTCCAAAAACCAAAATTGTGTGGATTGTTCTATTAACAAGTAATTGTACATATATACATACATAAATCTTTCTTTTAATATAGAAACAATATCTTAGCAAACTAACGCCCCGGTGAGAGAATATCTCAACCACACACCAAAATAGGAGCCAACTAGTTGGAGAGAATCTCTCATATCCAACTAGATCTAAAAACCTCCTAAAGAATAGAATCAAACTCTTCACATAGAGACAAGATCTACCTCATATTGACCAAACTAATAGAAAACACGACCTTAAATATGATCACACATAAGACAAGTAGGAGTTACTCATTCTCACACCTTCACTAAATGACACTAACACCGTCAATAGTTTCTAATTAAAAAGTTATGTAGTCTTTGGGATGATGTGATCGCATCCTTATTAACTTTGAGACTAACATCATCAACAATTTTGGATGTCATTTTTTGTTTTTTGGTTGTTATCTATGTCCATATTAATTGTAAGTCTTACCATTGTACATAATCCATGACTGGCCGATTTCATTCCACATTAATGCTCACCTTCTAATTGTGTGTATGAGAGAATAGATTGACCGTGACAACAATTGTGAGACAAAGGTGGTTTTAAAATATATCACTTGTACTAAAATATATGTCAACTCAGAAGTTGTCTTTGGTGTGCAAGTCCTAGTTCACATGACAACATCCTCACTCTATTTGATACTAACATCGTTAATAATTAAAATGACATGCCTTGCAAGCCGTATGTGGCTTGTGGTTGTCATCTATGTGATGTTCATAATAATTGCAAGTTGCTACTATAGCAACATATTCCAAGATTGGGATTTTGACCCACATTAATACTTGTCTCCTTCTATACAATAAAAACAAAAGAGGATCCATCAATCCGTGTCCATCTAGAGATATTTCAAAGTGTGAGATTCCATAAGGTAGTTGAATCACAAGTGGAAGCTTTGAGGCATGTGATATATCAATTCATATGACCAGTGTAGATCCATATTAATTCATTCCATAAGGTATTTTAATCACAAGTGGAAGCTATGGAATAGTAAATAGGAACAAAACCCATTATTTTCCTTGCATCTCAATTTTTAACATCTAGATAATCATCTAAGGTTAAGGTTAGGATTTTTTTCATGCCCAATTATCAATTAGGGTTAGAGTTTTAGACCCTTTATAATATTCTTGAAAGTCTACATGTGACTAGCTACACATGTGTGAGAAATGAGAGTTGACATAACATTCACTTAGCACTAGGGTGATCAAATCATAGGTCAACTGATCAGAGGCATAATTTCCTCATAAGAACTCCAATTGAGGTGCTCTTTAGACCATTGGAAATTTGTTGACGAGTAGAAGAACATCCAAGGGCTAGTACTTTGTTTTACAAAGTTTTAACCCCAAAGAAAGGTAATTTAAAGCTCAAAATAGGCCCTAGAAGTTCCAAGACCCCAAGTCAAGTTATGCCCCTAAAATGGGCTTGTCATGGCCATGACTCTAACTTTTTGTCCTAGAAAATACCCTGATGGATGAAGAATTATATGGTGATCCATTTTGGATCATAACTCCCCATTTTAGGAGAATTTTAGTCCCCAAAATATTTTACTAGAGAAGACGAGGAAACTTTTCATAGAATTTCTCGGTAGAGTACCATTTGGCTTTGCTTAGAAGTTTACCTTATACCCAACCTACTAGAGTTCTTGTTGGCCCCATGTAATTGAGTTGGAATTTTTATGACAAATATTATAGTTTTCTAACTCTTCTTGACCTTTCAATCTTAAGTCCTTTCCAATAGGTAACAAATTCCCCTCATTTTCCTCATCAATCATGGTGTCTCATAGAATTTCAGATTCTACACATTCAATACTCAATAAATGCACATGTATGGAGGTAGGCTTAGTTTATAGGCATTATCACCTGCCTATTCTAACACTTTGAAAGGAACATATCATAGAGAATGATCTTCTACCAAGTATCTACAATCTATTTTTATTTAGGCACAATCAAACTCAATGTCCTACCTTGAATGCCTTCCCAATTTTGTGTTGGTCATTCCTGGCCTTGTACCTCTCGCATGATTTATTCAATGTCTCTTGCACCTAGAAATGGATCTTTGTGATATTGTCAATAAATATTTTATCCTTCAGTGTGTCTCATGTGGCATACTCCTTATCTCCTCAAAGTTGTCCATAGACAATATCTAGAGGTGAGGTGGCAAAGATCCAAAATAAGTTTCAAAAGGGAACTTGCTAGTGGAAGTATGCAATGCTTTGATATAAGAGATATGAATATATATCAAACTATTTCCTAGGTTCTTAAATACTTCTAATCATAGCCCCTCAAAACTTGAATCAATCTCATGTTCACCACTTATGTGTGCCCATTTGTTTGTGAATGGAAATTGGTTGTATATCTCTTCATCTTGTTATCCATGTTCTCCCAAAGTGTAGTCTAAAATGCAATGATAAATTTGGTATCTCTGTATGAAACAATGCTCATTGATATCACAAAGTGCACACAAACCCTCTCAAAGAATAGGATTGTTGCATATTTTCCCATGGTCTTATTTTTACAATTCATGAAGATGCATATCTTATTGAATCCTTCCACTACCACAAATAGATAGTCATGTATCCATGTGATTCTTGGAAAACCACCCACAAAATCCATGGATATGCTCTCTCATGGCCTAGTAGGTATAGGTGATGAATGATATAGACCTTTCTTCCTATTGTTGGGTTTATTAGTACAACAAAGTATGAATTTTCTAGTGACCTAAGCTACATATTATTTCATTCTAGACTAGTACACATACCTTGCAAGCTAGCCACTATTTTCCCAACATTAAAACATATTACAACTTTGGAGGTGTGACCCTCTCTTAGAAGTTGTGTTCTCTCAAATTTTGGTGCACACAATTTATCTAACGTGTAGAGAGAACTATCTTGGAGATTGTAGTCAAAGTTGTTATCACCTTCTTCTTCATGAACTTAGCCTTAAATCTGCTAAAATAATTCAAAATGATAGCAAACTTTCATATCTCCATGCATAAAAAAATTTCCTACAACATACCCACTTGCAATGTTGAGAATTTTTGCTTCACTAATGTTTCATTTAAATTATTAAAAATCATTCTCTTGATTTTTTCCCCACTAGAAACTCTTGTTGTTGGTTGTTATCAGATGGATTGGTTTAACCACAACTAAAAGGGATACAATGAACCTCTAAGGTACCATGTTTCTCCCATAAATATCATAAATTTAGTGACATTGTTAGGAGTTGTTCATTTTATGATAGCCTCCATCTTCATAGGGTAAATCGTAAGTTCCTCTCCACCAATCACATACCACAAGTAGATCAAGGATTACCAAGGAAAGTCATATTTATTAAGGTTTTCCAACAGTTAATTCTTTCTCATAGCCTCTAACATCTGCATTAAATATGAGATATGCTCTTCCTAGGTAGAGATAAAGATTAATATATCATCCATGGACACTATTACGAATGAATATGTAAAGGGATGAAACACATTCTTCATTAACCACATAAATGTAGTCAATGCATTACATAAACCAAAAAGAAACACCAACCGTTTGTATATACCTTGCCTCATCTTGAAGGAGGTATTCTAAGTGTCTTATTCTTTGAAACATGTTGAGTGGTATCACTTTGAGGTCTAGTTTGGTGAAGTACTTGGCATGTTACAATTGATCCAACAAGTCATGAATCTTAGGAAGAGGGAACTAGTTCTTGAAGGTGATCTTATTTATCACTTTGTAGTAAATACACATTCTTCAAGTAACATCTTTCTTGTGCACTATGATTATAGGTGACCCACAAGGTGATGTGATTACTCGTATGATTTCTTGGTCAAACAATTTTTGCAATTGCTTCTTCACTCCATCTACTTCTAGTATAGACTGTATGTACATTCTACGTTTGGAAACAGAGAATCAAGGAACAATTGCATCACATTATCCACTTCACTCTTAGGTGGTGTCCCTTTAGGCCCTTGGAACACTTTTTATTCAATTAGTGTTTCTACTCTTTATTACATAATTATAGAGACGCCTTTACTTCTATCTATTGATCTCCTTGTTAATTATGTCTAAAAAAGAGAAATACAAACTTCTTATTAGTTTCTTGATTTGGTTGGAATTTGTTTTTCCAAAGAAACCGCATGGAGAAACTCTCAGTCATTTCCCCACTTTCACAGATGGTATCTAGTGATTTTTTTTTTGATTCTATGATTACATTGCTAGACCCGATAGGGACATCAAGTGAGGCATGAAACTTATGCAGTGATCCAAGGGAGTCGACCCTTAGACCTCCTCCGTGAATATTAAAGCACTCAACCACCTGATATTTCCCACTAGGATTTACTTGGTTTTCGCTTACTAGGGAGATCTTGGAGTTAACTTTGTATGCATTGATGATGAAGGATTTTCCATCCTTGACTCTACATTTTTTTTTTCTCTCCTCATGAATATTGCATCCCTTATGTACATGTAGAGGATTCTAAATACTACACCACATATTAAGTGGAAACACATCTACCTCCAATTTTTCAATGTAATATGAAATCATGGCAAATATGATCTTTCATTGCTTAGTAACTATGATATCTACATCATTATTTACCCATCCTAGTTGGTATGGAAAAGGATGGTCATGAACATCCAATCCAAGATTAATCTTATTTCAACTAGAGTAAAACAAAATTACCCACCTTTGTCTTGTTTACATGGATCTTAATATGGAATAGTTTAGTGATCTTCTTCTCTTCATTGAGATGGACATTGCTTAATTTCACCTCCATCTGCATTGAAATGCAAGCATTTTTCTCATCTATGTTTGAATTGATCTCTACCTCATCATGTGAATCCATGCCTAGCATGTTATTCTTATTGGCATGCTTCATGCATTTATTTTCATTCAACAGAGGATGTAGCTTCCAACACTTATCTTTATCACGATCGTCAATTCTACAATGGTTGTTTGGATCCTTGTACTTATGTATTGTGTCAAAAGTATTCTTATCCTTTCATTTCTAATTCTTATTTCCCTCCTTGGAAGCACCATGTTGATCTATCTGCTTTGAACCACTTGGTTTTCATTTATTCTTGTCCGTATCTAAATATCATGCTTGAACATGGGCCTCATTGATGGTTGCCCACATTTTCATCCACTTTGAGTAGAATATGGGAATATGTGATGCTAAAACTTCTCCTTTCTTCATTTGGATCTTTATCTATGGGTTTCCCATTAGAACCAAACTCCATGTTATACTCCATGTTATAGATATTGAGCTCCAATAAAGGTTTTAATTTTCTCTCTAGTTCTCACGTTGATATCATGATCCAGATGGATGTCGGTGGCCTCCCACATATTCCAACTGGCTCATTTTGGCAGTTTTTTCCTCTTTCGGGGCCGTTTTGAGGCCCTAAACAACGTTTTTAGGGCTCGCCACAGTTAGACTATAGATACAGCTAGATTTTGATGAAACAATGTGTATTCATAGAATATACATTTCCAACGGGCTATTGTACGCCTAAAACGAAGATTGTATGCAAAAGTTACAACCCCAGGAAGTTGACGTACTAACTTACCCAAACGGGGCCCACACGGCTTTTGGTGCTTCATCTCCTAGGGTTAGGTTTTTGGATGTCTAGGGTTTTGACATTCCTATTTATTGTAAAAAAGGCCTTCAGAGCCTCATTGTAATCATCTTCTTGTGAATGAGAACAACCGTCACATCTCTTCTCAGAGATAAGCTGCCACCATTCCAACAAGATTGTTTTTCGCTACATTTTACAATTTCAACTTATTTCCTTATTGAATAGAAACCAATTTTACTGTATATATGTATTTATGTGTTAAGAATATTTTGATAATCTGTATTCATTTCATTATGCTCATAAAATCTGGATCAATGGTATTAGATCGGTCTGCTCCTTGTCGTTTTTAATGCATGTCCCCAACGCGGTCATGGTACAAAGAATCAGGTCTCGAGCTTTTTTCTATTGAGGAAAAAATCTCTCGCACGCCAAAGAGACCTCTCATGGAGGGAGAAAAAAATACGATGGGACATGAGATACTTTCAAAATGCTTCTTGAGGAATCCCTCATGCAACAAAGGAACGAGATGATGGATAGTTTCACGCAAATCCTTCAGCGGCTACCAACAGGTGACGCATCTTCCTCGAGCGGTGGTGTTGCTCCCTTTAAGGTACAAATAAACTTTGATATTCCTATATTCAAAGGTCAGATAGAAGCATATGTTGTAGAAATGTGGTTGAATCTTCTAGAAGGATATTTTTCTATCCATAATTTTTCGGATAGAGAAAAATTTACTTTTGCACTCCTCAAAGTCGTTCCCCATGTCAAAGATTGGTGGGAAACTTTCTGTGAGAAAAAGGAGACAAAGGAACCCTCATTATTTACAGTTGCGGTCACCTGGGAATACTTGAGGGATGCTATTAAGGAACAATACTACCCTATTGGAAGTTATGACGACCTATATACAAAATGGACCACACCGTGGCAAGAAAGAGACCAAGTAGTGCTCGAGTTCACAAATATCTTCCATACCTTGTGTACCAAGTTGGGTATCAAATATTCTGAGCGACATATGGTGCTCAAGTATTTTGGTGCTATGCATCAATACATCTAGACCGAAATGGAATTTATGGACATCTCGTCCTTGGGCGCGACCTATCGATATATCGTTGAAATCGAGCAGAATCTCAAACAAGGGACGCGACAATTTGGGCCTAGGAACCCTGCACAACAAAAGAAAGGAAAGGGCAGCCCCAAACCACAGAACAAAGGAAAAATATAATATGGATAGAATTAGGACAACCAATCCAAGCTATATGCAAAAAAGGACATTGGAAAGACAAACAAAGATACCGGGAAGTGGTGCAACTTCCATAAAAGCCCCTTGCATAACATTGTTGATTGCCGCTCCAAGCAGTCACTGGTGGCTGAGGTGAAAGCCTCTGAATCAGATACGGGTTCTAACTCTGAGACAGTCCCAGAAAGGGGGAGACAAATCATTGATGCATAACCCATTGCTATCGTTTCCACCACCAAGCCCTAGCCCAGTGAAACAGATGAGCCAAAGGAATGCGAGCACCTTTTTCATTCACAGATGTGGGTGAAGGGTACCCCACTGCAATTCATCTTTGATAGTGGTAGCTAGAAGAACCTCATCTCAATAGATATTTTCAAGCGACTCGCCCTGTCGACAATCTTCTCACCCGCAACCCTACACCATTGGATGGCTCTGCCAAGGAAGCGATATCCACATCATCCAACAATTTTGCCTATCATACGACATCAAGCCCTTCAAAGATGAGGTATTGTGTGATTTTTCTCCTCTCGAAGTTTGTAATGTTCTTTTGGGCCAAACATATTTATGGAAACGTCATGCTATATATGAGTCTAGGTCTCGTAGTGTTATTATTACTTTGAACAAGAAATTGTACAAGATACCTGAGGCAATCCCACGTAGTGTTATTTCTTTGATCTCTGCCAAGTAATACAAGAAGTTCATATTGCATATCGGGAAGTTTGTCTTCTTCATGATTCACTCTTAGAGTGAGCGAAATATCACAACCACATACATGGCCTCCACGACTGACCTCTCCACATAGTAGAAGAAAGTGGATAAGGTCGTGGAAGAATATTCAGATATATTCTCCTCACCTATCGGGGTACCTCTGCACTATCAGGTCAAGCATCCCATCAATCTGACCCCCGACACATCGCTAGCCAATGGTCCAGTCTAGTGCCTCTCTCTATTAGAAAATGAAGAGATAAAGTGATGGATCCAAGAGCTGCACCACAAGGGGAACATCTGTCCCAACTCATTTCCTTGTAGGATCCCAATCATGATGGTGCAAAAGAAAGATGGAACATGGCGACTCTACATTGATTACCATGACCTAAATAAAATCACAGTCAGAAACCGATACCCAATCCACGAATTGATGACCTCCTTGATCATCTCACGGGGGCCAAATACGTCAGTAAGATTGATCTGAAGTATG